>JAAAKG020095714.1:0-11552 GCA_010014905.2 Druon quercuslanigerum
AAGAATATATAAATTATATTATATTATATAATGTAATAATTTATATTATAAAATTATTTAAATATTTATTCAAAATAAAAATTATATTAATAAATAATTAATTTATTTATTAATTAGGAAAAAAATATATAATAACCACATTGAATCCTCAACTCAACACATTAAAAAGATTTTTCAATCAACTAAGAAAAAAATTCTAATGTATAATATATAATGTATGTAATTTAGAGTATGTGAAATAAAATTTAATATAGAACCACATTCGTTCTAATTTTAATAATTTATTCCCTTTTTTGTAAATAAAAATCTTATTTCCCTTGCTTTTAGGGAATTTTGACCCCCGACGACTTCCAACCGACCAGTTAATTTTTTTGTTTCTTCTTATAAGTGAGTATGACACGAAAAGTACAACTCTCATTACGATTTTAAATCCAAGTGAGACTATAACAATGTACTTTACTATTTCAATCAATATCAATGAAATCATAACTGTTTTATCAGTTAAAATCTTTAGTACTGAATTAATTACATAAATGTTCATTCAACTCGGATTTAAGTAGCAGAATTGTGAGAAAGTGAGATAATAAGAGAGTTAAAAAACTATGGTGCTTTTTGAGAATAGCTCTAGCAATTTCAAAAGTTATGATTAAGCACCTAACTTGGAGGCAGATGTGGACGTGGAGATATTCCTTTAATTATTTAAAGCCGTTGTTCAAGATTTCCTTTCAAAGAGGAATCCGATTCAATACGATCATATAAATCGCAACTAATTGGTTGTTCATATGGAAAATGAATTTTCAATGGAATTTATAGAATCGTTAAAAAATTATCTTCCGTATTAAAGAAAGACGATAAAAATTATTCAAACTAATTGTATCCTATGTACATAGGCTAGTAGAAAGTATTTCTTCCATTAATGGCCTCAATTATTGTTCGTAAAGTTTGATAAAGTTGTTTCCAAGTTAAATCTATTTATAAAAGATTCGATTTTATTCAAATTATTTTATTCTTTATATTTATAGACTTCTATTTTTATCATTATTATTAAATGTTTTATTTTTATTATTTTATCGTTAAAACTATGTTTATGTCACTGAGAATAGTTTTAACGATTACGTAAGCTGTGCATGCTTACACAAGAGATTAGTGCGTTTCGTAAGTCTTGTTTTAATCAAATTAATTTTGTGACAATAATTAATATGCATTTTATAACTGAATATTTTAAATTTTATTTGTAGACTCTTAAATATTTTATTTTCTTATCTTGTTGTTTCTACTTTTTACTAAAACAGTTTGATCTCAAAGTCAAATTCTGATCTTATGACCAATTTTGATTTTTTCCTGACTGTTCTAAATTTTTCTTAGAGGTATAAAAACAACCTTTCACAGCAACATTAATATCAAAAAATGTTTCTTTTCAAGCTTATTTTAAAGAGATTATTTTTTTAACCGAAAAGATTATTTTTCTATCAAAAAAATACGAACTTTTCACCAAATACATGAATTTTTAACCAAATAGTTAAGTTATCGAATTAAAAGAAAACTTTTTTTTATCAAAAGAAACTTTTGACAAAACAGTTAGGTTCACTTTAACAGAAATTAATTTTACAAAAAAAAATGAAATCTTAACAATCTTTACGGTTCCACTAAAAAATGTTCAATCAACTGAGAAAAAAATTCTCATCCAAAATGTTAAATCATTAGGCCGAAAAGAATAATTTTCTACCAAATAGTTAAGTTATTAATACTAAAATATTAATTTTTAATACATTTTTAATTAAAAACAAATTTAATTAATTTTTAGGCAAAAAGTAACAAATTTTCTACCAAAAAAAGTCATTTTCAGACCAAAGAAACGAATTTTCCAAAAAAAGATACAATTTTTAATCAAAAAAGGATTTTCTAACTAAATTGGTGAATCTCAAAGATGAATTTTTTATCCAAGAATAGGTTTTTTTTTACTAAATACATACATTTTTCACTGTAAAAGATCAATTTTGCAACGAAAAATAGAATAATCAAATTTTCATTTAAAAAATTAATTGTCAACTAACAAAAAAAACGAATTTCAAACTTAAGAGTTGAATTGTAAAGCAAATAAATGAATTTTTAATCTAAATTATACAATTTCAACTGATTATATTACTTTTGAACTAATAATGACGAGTTTTTATGAAAATACCCGATTTTTCAACCAAATATTTAAATTAATAACTAAAAAAGATACATTTTCAGCCAAAAAGGTGATTTCAACAACAAAAAATAGAAATAAATAGTTAAATTTTTAATTAAAGAATTAAATTAAATGTTTAACTAAAAAGCATAGCTTCGGACTTAAAATCAAATAGCAGTATTTTGAGAAAAATAAATAATTTTTAATTAAATAAAATATGTTCAAAAAAACTAGCTAAATTTTCAAACGAAAATTTCTTTTTAACCAAAAAGATACATTTTCATCCAAAGAGATGATTTTTCAAAAAAAAATAAATAAATTTTCTACCCAAAAAGATAATTTTTAATAAAACAAAAATATTTTTAACAAAATAGTTAAATTTTTAACGCAAGAAATAATTCTTAAACTACAGAGATGAATCTTCAATAAAAAAAAATTTTCAGGCAAATATGTAATTGAATTTCCTACCAAAAAAATAAAATTTTGTTCCCAAAAAAAACTTATTTTTAACAAAATACATACATTTTTAACTGAAAATAATCAATTTTCATAAAAATATAGAACAGTTCTATTTTTAGTTAAAAATTTAAATTTTAATTATTAAAAAAACAATTTTTCAACTAAATAAATCAATTTTCAACAAAAGAGATGGACAATCTATGAAAAAAAAGCATTTTCAATGAAACACAAAAAAAAAACGAATTTCAAACAAAAGAGTTGAATTGTAAAGCAAATAAATGAATTTTTAATCTAAATTATACAATTTCAACTGATTATATTACTTTTGAACTAATAATGACGAATTTTTTTAAAATACCTGAATTTTCAACAAATTATTTAAATTAATAACTAAAAAAGATATATGTTTAACCACAAAGGTGGAATTTCAATAACAAAAAACTGAAATAAATAGTTACATTTTTAATTAAAGAATTAAATTAAATGTTTAACTAAAAAGCATAGCTTTTAAACTTAAAAACAAATAGCAATATTTTTTGAAAAAATAAATAATTTTTAATTAAATAAAATATATTCCAAAAAACAGGTTAAATTTTTAAACAAAAATTTCTTTTTAACCAAAAAGATACATTTTCAAACAAAGAAGATAAATTTAGATTAGATCAATTTTCATCCAAAGAGATGATCTTTCAAATGAAAAGATAAATTTTTGACAAAAAAAATAAATTTTCTACCAAAAAAGATAATTTTTAATAAAACAAATATATTTTTAACAAAATAGTTGAATTTTGATCGCAAGAAATAATTTTTGAACTAAAGAGATGAATCTTCAATGAAAAAAAATAATTTTAAAACAAATATGTAGTTGAATTTCCTACCAAAAAAAATTAAATTTTTGTCCCTAAAGAAAACAAATTTTTAACAAAATACATACATTTTGAACTGAAAATGAACAATTTTCATAAAAATATAGAATAGTTCTATTTTTAGTTAAAAATATTAATTTTAATTACTAAAAAACATGTTTTTAAGAAAATACTTAATTTTTCAACTAAAAAAATCAATTTTTAACAAAAGCGATTGACAATCTACGAAAAAAGCATTTTCAATGAAACGCATAAATTTGAAATAAGTTTGTTAAATTTCCTTATAAAGAAAATGAATGTTCCGTTAAAAAAAAATTGATTTTAATTTTTTTAAAATAATTTTCAGACAAAAAAGAAAATTAATGAATAAGAAATGTAATAGCTGATATTTGAACTAAACAAGATTAAAAGTTTTAAACAGTTTGACAGATCTTATCACATAATATATAATATCTTCCAAAAATTATAAACTATTTTGATGCAGTGTCTGAAAACTATACCCCATTAGGCTGCAGTTTAGCAAAAAAAGTTGTGCCTAACTATAATTAAGAATTTCCTACGTCAGAAAAAGAATTGCTTAACGTTAATCTGCAGTCCCTTTCCATCCATTTAGTAATTATCTTAATTGAAAAATGTTTGAAAACGCTTCAGAAAGCTATTATGCGCAAATGAAAGAAACTGCGAGAACTCCGGACTCAAACAGAAAGTGGCTTTAAAGTACTGCAGCCTTAAAGTAATTTCGATCCATTTAGCAGTTAAATGATATGTTGGCGAATAAAAAAAAGAAAAAAGAAATGAATTTAAGGAAGAAAATGAGAAAATGAGCTGGAGAAGTGAAAATAGAAAAAATGCAGATAGTGGATGGGAAGCTGAGACACTCTCCTTTCCTCCATGTTGGGGTAGTATGCGTGAGTATGAGGTGAAGAGGGAGAGTTGGTGCCGCTCGATAACGCTTCTGCCTCTGCTCTGGTCCGCCATCATCTTTCTCGAGCTTTCACTAGGGATGTGAAATTTGCGGATAAAACGTGCATCTTCCTCGAACCACCTCTAAGGTATAGTTAAAAACTAACTACTAACAGTATAGGTTTACGAGGGGAAAATAAAACAGGAGGTATATTATTCGAGAGGGTTAGAAAATTAAGTGAGAGGGATTCCGTAAATGTTAATTTAATTCTTTGGCAGATAAATTTTAACTTATTAGAAAAGAAACATGCGCTCGATTATTATTATTTTTTAATACAAGTATAAATTTAGTCTGAGTAGGCACCTTGCGCCTACGAAAAAGAGCTTCGTAGCTTATTAAGACCTATATAAGTCGTTTAAAACTACCCCTTCCATACTTTTCGTCTCCTACTTCCCTATTCTAGAAACATTGCCCTAATCCCACTCACCTCTTCTACTTTTTCTTCTCAAACTTCAATCTTCACTTCCTCTCCCTTACCCAACTTCTTCCTAACCTACTTACCTTTCTCTTTAACTTTTCCCACACTGCGCCTCACTTTCTCTACCCCACTAATATCCTCTCTCTCTCCCTATTTCCACACCCCTCATCTCTTCTCATTTTCTCCCACTTTTTCTACTTGTGATGCCCTTATTTACCCTCATACTCCTACTTCTAGTTTCTATCACTAAATCCCCTTTCTATACTTCAATCTTCGCTTCACCTCCCTTCCACAACTTCTTCCAAATCTACTTTCCCTTTTCTTCACTTTGCCCACATACCCGTCCCTTTATCTACCTCACTAATATCCTCCCTCTTTTCCTAATTCCACACCCCTCTTCTCCTATAATTTCCTACCACTTCTCCTACTTTCAATACCCCCATTTACCCTCATTCCCCTACTTCCACTCTCCACCCCTACTTCCCCTTCCTATACTCTAACCTTCGCTTCCCTTCCCTTCCCCATCTTCCTTCAAATCTACTTTCCCCTTCCTTCAATTTTCCCACACACGCGCTACTTCCTCTACCTCACTAATATCCTCCCTCTACCTCACTAATATCCTCCCTCTTTCCCTATTTCTACACTCCTCTTCTCCCATAATTTTCTACCACTGCTCCTACTTTCAATACCCTCATTTCCTCTCATTTCCCTACTTCCACTCTCCACCCCTACTTCTCCTTTCCATACTTAAACCTTTGCTTCCTCTCCTTTTTTCAATTTCTTCCTCATAATCTTTCAACCTTTCTTACTTTCTTCGACATTTTCCCAAATTTCTCTTCACTTTCACCATCCTCATTTCTCCTCCCCTTTTGAGTTGTGAACTGTGAATTTTGAGTTGCGAGTTGAGAGTTGTGAGTTGTAAGTTGTGAACTGTGAGCTGTAAGCTGTGAACTGTGAGCTGTGAGCTGTGAGTTTTGAGTGGTCAGTTGTCGTTTCCCCTCACATCCCCTTCTCGGAAAAAGTAAAAAAGATAGATGAAAACCTGAGCGAAGATACGAAACCCTTAAATTTAATGTTATTATTAAATGTTTGTATTTCATACTATATTTTAGGGCTCAGTGAAAATTCTAAAATTACTCAAACCGAGTTGAGTGAAAAAAAGGCGTGGGTTGATATCCGAAAAAAAGTGAAAACAAATTGTGAAATCAGTAAAATATCTTCTGTTCTCTATTTTAAAATTAAAAATTAAAAAAGAGTCATAATTTATAACGATTGGTTCATTAATCGTATTTTTTATTTTAAAAATCGATTCAATTTTGTTAATATAAAACAACAAAAAACCTTTTTAAATCTCTTTAAATCCCTTGATATCTTTTTAAATATCCTTTAATCAATTCAAAATTTAAAATCTGTTAACATCTGTTTAAATCTCTTGAAATTTTGTGAAATTTTGTGAAGTTTCTGTAAAATCCTCTAACAAATATTCAAATTAATGGACATCTTACAAAATTAATTAAATCTCGTAAAATTCTTCGAAATTTTTTTAAATCTTCGAAAATCACAACAAATGCGTTAACATCCCTTAAAATTTTTTACATACTTAAAAAATCTTTGCTTTTATTTATTAAAGTTCTCTAAAAAAAGTAGAAATCCCTAGAAATCTTCCAAATTCTATAAAATCCTTGAAATTTATTAAAATACTTTCTATTCGGCAAAATTACTTGAAAACCTCTAATATCTCTTGATATTCTTAAAAATCTTTTTAAAAAATTGAAATTTAAAAATTGTAACCTTAAGTACTGAATAATAATCTAAAAAATCTCATGATTTTTTAAATTAAAAATAAAACAAGTGTGCCGAAAGACGCTGACATAACATACTAAAAAAATTTCAAAATTGTAAATATTTCTTAAAATTTAGGGATTTTTCATTAGAATAACCGATTTGTAGTAAAAAACATTAACATAACCGTAAACCGCTTGAAAATTTTATATTTTGTTTGAAATTTAAATATATTGATATTTTAGGTAAAAAATGTTATTCTAATTTACAATTCTAAAAAAAATTTATTCTTTCTTTAAATATAATGATTTTTCCTAAAAATACCGATTTCCGACGTAAAATGTTAACATAATGTAAAATTGATCAAAATTTGTGAAATGACTTTGAAAATTTTTGCAAGTTAAAAATATAAACTGCCAACAAGAAACACTATGATAATCCAAAATTGTGTGAAGAATTCAAATCTTGTTCAAATTATAATAATTTTCGATTGGAAATTCCAATATTGCATCTGAAAAACCAACGTAACATAAATTTGTTTAAAAATTATAAAGCTTAACCTTAGTTTTAAATAAAAATCGTTGGATTTAAATCTGATGATTTTTGTTTAAAAATACCAATTTCAGGTGAAATACAAAATACTGAAAATTCTTGAAAAATTGTTAATATTCTTTGATAACTAATAATTTTTTACTAAAATGCCAATAATTTCTAAAGAAAAAGACTGAGATAACAAAACACAAAATTGTTTCTAATTTTAAATCTTCTTCGAAATCTAATTACATTTTTTTTTGAAGATATGATATCGTGTGAAAAACATTAATATAACCTAAACCTATCAAAAATTGAAAATCTTTTTTGAACTTTGAAGAATAAAATACCAATTTTTGGTGTAAAACGATAAAGTAAACTAATATAGTTAAAAAATTATGAAGCTTCAAAATTTAATAATTTTTGTTGAAAATTGTCAATTTCCGATAAAAAATTTTAAAAAATCGAAAGACGCAATTTCTTGAATTATCTACTTAATTCATACAAGGTTTTCTAAGTTTTTTTAAATTAAAAGAGATTATTATTCGTAAATTTAATTTTTTAAATTCAAAGTTAAGATATAAAATAACTTCAACTAATGAAAAGTAAAGCAGATTTTCAACAACAATAATTCCAAGAATTTCGAGATATATCGTTAAAATACTTTTTTAATTACGATTAACGATTTGTACTGACCCATTTTCCTTGATACAAAGTTAAATTTTTTATTTGCATTAATTATTGGTTCATTTGAGTAATTCTCGCCTGAGGATCTTGATCAATACTCGAATACAAAGGCAAGAACAGTACACTTACTTTTATTTTTTGCTTTCTTCACTTCAACATTAAAATCTGCCAGGAAAGGATTAATTTTAATAACGGGAGTTATTTTCATATTTTTTATTCATTTTTGGCTTTTTCAGGATCGTCTTAAAAAAAAATTTTATATGGGTGTGTTTGAGTTTTTTTTTTTTATTATTTCCCTTTCAAGAAAGTTTGTTTTATGAATGTACCAAGGAAGAGCGGTTAAGTGCCCCAGAGAGATTTGAAGGTTGATGAATGAATGGTTCAAATAAAGGGGCACTTTATAAGCTGACTGTTACATCTTCATTCACATTTATTCTCTGAAGTAAAAGCAATTTTAGATTACTTCTTGAGAGGAAAAATAACATTTCAGAAATGACTGTCAAAGTTTATTTATAATTTTTGATTAAGCCAAAAGTTTAAGCCTTCCGAGTGAACATTTAGTAACTACTACTTTCCAATTTATATAATTTTTTTATTTATTTTACTAGCAATCATTGCGTATAGTGGTGAATCATAAATTTATTCAACCAATACTGAGATTCCTTATAGTACCGATAAAAAAAATTAATAAAATTAAAATTATTCAGAAAACTAATCATAAAGAAGTTTGCAAACACAAACTTGATTTCAAAGTTATTTCACAAATATTTCCATATTTCTCAAACACCGTGAGAAAATAAATTGATGCAGATTTGATTTTCTCTGTAGTACTAAAAAAACCTTCCTGGGGTAAAATATAATCATCAAAAATCATAAATTCTTTTAGTCCAATTTTTGAAATAATGAAATTTAAATGATGATTTTAATAATTAATTTCTGCTTTACAGAAACATACTATAACACGTCTGTAATTATCCAATTATTTGTCCAATCTCCTCGGGGTTTCGTGGCTTTTCATTACAGGTCTGAATGTGGATTAAATAGTGAATTCATTATTTTTTATTATAAAGTCATATATAGCAAGATTCTACCCTCTAGTTATCTAGATTTGAAATTAGCAACGTATCCTGCCTACGGAACTACTACTTAATTTCCTCCTCTATGATTGCACTCGCACTGCTTCGGAGTAGTATAACAGCTATAACTCTAGTAACTTAAATTCTATGAATTTATTTATTTATATCGAACAAAATTATTTCATTACTTGCAAGTAAGTTTTATTGCAAAATGACATAAAGACGAAATTTTTATAATGATATTTAAAAAAATATTTACCTTCCGAAGGAAAAATTCAAATAAAAAAAATCTCGAAAAGAAAAACGGTGACGAACAAAAGCACCTAGTACGAGTGTTTTGATCACTAGACTTATGAGTATATACCGAATTTGGAGATTTTAAAGATTTCAAATATTTAGCAAAGATTTTACAAAGATATTAAAATTTTTAAAAGATATCGAAAATTTCACAAAGATTTCAAAGATTTGAAAAGGATTTCAACAAATTTCACAAATATTTAAAAGGATTTCAGAAATATTTTCAACATTTCATAAGATATAAATTATTTCATAAACGCTTCAAATATTTAGCACATATCTCACAAATATAACACCAAGATTTCACAAAGATATTGAAGGTATAAAATTTTTTTTTAAATATTTTGCGGATTTCATCAGATTTAACAAAGACACCGAATACATTAATGTTTTAACAAACATTTCACAAAGTTTGAAAAGATTTCGCAAAGATTTCAAACGATTTCACGGAAGTTTAAAAAAAACTTTCAGAAAGATTTCTGAGGATTTTAGAAAGATTTTTTATTCAAAAAAATTTTTTAATTCCACAACGATTTCTTAGATTTAGCAACAATTTCACAAAGATATTAAAGATTGCAACAGATTTTACAAATATTTCACAGATTTCAAAAAAAAGTCATAAAGAAATGAAAGATATTGATGACAACACAAACATTTCACAAAGATTGAAAAACTATCGCAAAATTTTCAAAAGAGTTCATAAAGATTTCAAAGTTTTCACGAAGATTTGAAACGATTTTAAAAATCTTTTAAATGATTTTAAACAGATTTTGAAGATTTCGCAGGGATTTTAAATATTTAACAAAAATTTTATAAAAATATTAAAGATTTTAAAGGATTTCACAAATATTTTAATAATATCAAAAAGATATCAAGGACTTTAGGAAGGTTTATATATCGAAAAGATATCAATGAATTCACCAAAATTTTAAATATCGAAAAGATACCGAATATTTCAAAACATTTTACAGATATTGAACGGATTTCAAAAGATTTAAAAAGAATGTTTTAAAAGATTTCAATGGTATACAAATCTGTTAAGGGTTTCGTAGAGATTTCATTTAGATTTAAAAAATGGTACAAATACATCGCAAAAATATCAAAGTTTTTACAAATATTTCACCAAATTCAAAAGGTTTTATAAAAAAATAAAAAATATCAAAATCTAAATAAGTTTGCAAATACTTTTAACATTACTTAAAAATTTGAGAAATGTGACAAAAATTTTAAAGGATTTCACAAATATTTCATAGATTTTATTAATGATTTTAGAAATGTTTAAGATTTTATCAATGATTTCAGAAATGTTTAAGAATTTCGCAATGATCTCAAAATATTTCAAAAAGATATAGTGAAGAATTTCAAACTGTTTCACGAAGAAGCTAAAGATTTTAAATATATAAAAAGATTTAAAAAGGATATCAAAAACCTTAAAAAAAATAATAAATTCGCAAAGATTTTAAAAGATTTTACAAAAAAATCAAAGATTTCAAGAATAACCGCAGATTTCACAATGATTTCAGATATTTCATCAAGATTTCCAAGGGTTGCACAAAGATTTCGAGAATTTTGAAAGAATTTAAAAATATTAAACATTTAACAAAGATTTCAAAGATAGAAAGATATTTCGCAAAGATTTGAGAGATCTCACAAATATTTCAAAACGTTTTACGAAGATTTCGATAATTTCGCATAAATTTCACAATATTACAAAATGATTTCAAATATTTTACAACGAATTAAAACATTTCAGAAATTTCACAAAGATTTGAAAGATTTCATAAGATTTCAAAGATTTTACAAAAACCTTCACGGAAATGTCAAAGATTTAGTAGAAATTTAAAGAAATTTCACCAATATTTCACAAAGATTGCAAAAGTTTATATAAAGATTTCATAAATGTCTACATATTTCAACAAGAAATCTGAGATTTCAAAGATAGCAAAACATTTTAAAAACTTTTCACAAAGATATCAATATTTTCAAAAAGGTTTCAAAAATTTTGAATAGATTTCAAAATATTTCAAAACGACTTCAAACTTCAAGGATTTTAAAGAATTTTAATAATTTAAGGATTTCTCAAAGCTTCCATGAAGATTTCAAAAATTTAGAAAAGATTTCATATATTTCACAAATATATCTAAAATTTGAAAAAAGTACAAGCATTTCAAAAAAACTTTCACAGAAATTTCAAAGATTTAGCAGAAATTTAAAGAAATTTCGCAAAGATTTCACAAAGATTGAAAAAATTTATTCAAAAATTTCATAAATGTCTACATATTTCACAAAGAAATCTAAG
>JAAAKG020095725.1:0-16108 GCA_010014905.2 Druon quercuslanigerum
ATTCTTCAAGTTTAAAAATTAATGTTTTCAACTGGAAACTTCGTAACAACTAAATTTTTTAGTTAATACATGTATTTATAGTTATTTTAGGCCCTGAAATCTCACCTCCTATATATATAATGTGTGTGTGTGTGTGTGTGTGTGTGTGTGCGTGTGTGTGTGTGTGTTATATACATTAAATGATATTTTCCTCTGCGCAATAAATCTAATGATTCTATGCAGGGCATAGAAATGAATTTTATTGCCCCCACCCCCTTAAAATTGTCACGACAAATTGTTCCAGGGAAAAAATACAATAATCGATAGAAATTAGTTATAAAGCAACTTTTTATTTATAGGAAAGTGCACCTTCTTGCATGGGGAGTTCCCCCTGCTCGGATTCGTGTTCGCGTATTTTCGGCTTTACGCTTTTACTATCAGGGTGTCAAATGATAATACATATGCGAGAGATCAACCACTATGGAATAAATTATGTAATTCTTAGACAAGGTCATGACGTCACTAAGTCTTTTACGATATACGCTTGAGAAAGGGAAAACACCAATATCTCGGAATAGTATATATACTAGAAGAATGATAATATTTCTTAGTCACATTCTTAAAAAATTTACCAATGAAACAGTTTTTTATGTGTAAAAAATGAGGACTCTTTATAATCTGGTCACTTATTTGGTCGTCGTGCTTATTTCTATTGGTAAATATAATACTTTAAAGTATATTAGAGTCGTGTGAGAGAAGTGAATGTGTGGATTTTCACGAGAACCTGGAATAATTTTTTTAAATATAAGCACCTTAAAATAAAAGGTTTAATGTTAAATTTGAACAACACTAGAAGTGCGCAGGGATTCAGATTCGCACCCTACTTTGTTTGTTCATAAATGGGCTGAGACTCTTTCTTTCTCGAAAACCTAACGTGATAGAGCAGATCTGACATCAGATTTGGATTCAGTGGTCCAAAAAACATAGGTGTGGCAGCCTGGTACAATGCAAATGACAATCTTTTTTTTTGCAACTGTATTATTTTTTTCCATTTTAAGTATTGTCAAAGTTTTTACCGCCAAAATTAAAACTGCAGGATGGAAATCTAAGATTTTCAACAGCGACTATTAAGATAAGTTAATTTGATTATTTACTATAAAATATTATGGTAGAAAATTAAATTGCAAATTATTTAACTATATGTGACACTTGACGTATTGAAAATATCATTGAAAATTGAACTGAAGTTTGGTGGCTCGAACGTCATAACACCATACAACGAATGACTACTTAACTTGGACATAATTTCGAATCACAAAATAAACTTATTGCATAAAGGTGGTAGTTGGGTATATAATCTAAACAATGCACACGGTAAATGTGAATGTCAAGTTTCAGGCGAAGAATGGAGACTGGGTGTTTGGAATGCTAGGGGGTGAATAATCTCAAGGTAAAAGAATTACGAGAAACTATTTGCATAAGGAAACTAGATATTTTATGTGTGCTTGGAACAAAGAAAAAGGAATGCGAAAGTAGGGACATAAAAAACTGGGTGTTGAAAGGCGGATTTGAAATATGGTCAGGAGTAGATAGTGAAACACATCGTAGGCAAGGAGTAGGTCTGATTTTGAGTGAAAGAGCGTATCTTTATCTCGGAGATCTTGATTTCGTATCTCCTAGTCTGATGTGGGCCAGAGTGAAAATAGGAATCAGAAGATTATTTATTATAGCATGCCACGTGTCAGTTGATAGTGATCCCAGATAAGTAAAAGACGCCTTCTGGGCCACTTTAAATGACACAATAAATATTTGCCTTCATGGTGAAAGAATATTTCTTCTAGGAGATGTGAGTAGATGAGTGGGCATTAAAAGTAGGGTAAAGAAAGAGTACTAGGTAACTTTTATGATTTAAGAACAAACTATAACGGGGACAAATTAGTTGGCTTATGCTTATAAAGGGGTCTGCCTATTATGAATACTTGGTTCTAGCATTAAATGGTCCACATGTACATGTAGTCGAAGATACAAGGGTCATGAGGGGTTCCGACTACAATACTGATCGTTACCTTCTGATCTCAAAAATTACCTTAGGTCGGGATATAGAAAAAAGAGAACCAATAAAACAAAATTAACGCAAATCAAAATTCATAATTTACAGAAACCGGATTTAGATAAAAAGAGGATACAGAAACGATTAGTTCAGAAAAGTGAAGATAAAATTAAAGCAGAAGAGAAGAAAATAGAAAACGACTTTTAATGAAGCAAGAAACTGCTTTATAAAAAATGCAGGTTAATAAAAGTATAGAATCTGTCAACGTGAGAAATGGCGAAGGGAAAATGCAATTTGGAAATTGAAAATTTGAAAATGGCAGGCGGGGTTAGTGGCGCTTACAAAGACCAGTTTAGAGGACAATCCGGAAATAAAGCTATAAGACACGACAACTTTGATGTAGAACACGATGTGTTCGAAAACTTAATTGAGAAAGACTGTGTCACTGAGGTTAGGGATATAATTAAGAACTTGAAAGACGGTAAGACTGCCGGGGTAGACTGTATTAACGCTGAAATGCTTAAAGGCGATGGCAAGTACATACTGCAGAGAATGTGTGAATTGATAAATTTATGTATCGAGATAGGAGAATTCTCAGATGATGGGTAAATGGTAAACTGAGAGAA
The DNA here is from genome assembly GCA_010014905.2 of Druon quercuslanigerum. Taxonomy (NCBI): domain Eukaryota; kingdom Metazoa; phylum Arthropoda; class Insecta; order Hymenoptera; family Cynipidae; genus Druon; species Druon quercuslanigerum. The sequence continues at coordinate 2,656 of JAAAKG020095725.1, forward strand.
AGTTTCGATATTATGCAAGGAGTTAGACAAGGATGCGTTATGTCTTCATGGTTATTTATATTATTCATAGACAATTGTATAAGAATGGCTCTTTTCGACGAAGAAGGTGTGGATCTCGAAACAGTAAGGGTACGTGGGTTAGCGTTCGCAGATGATAAGGTTTTTATGGCAGAGTCAATCGAAGAAGTGCAAAAAATGTTAAATAAACTGAATGGAAGCATGAAGAGCATGGGCCTCAACATTAAAGCAAATAAAACAACAACTATTGTCCAAAAATTCTATAATCCCTTCCTTACATTACGCCCTTCCCCACTGTGTCAGTCGCGCATACCTCGAAAAGCAAACGGCTTATTGGTGCAATAATAACTTATGTGTATAAATATATAATAAATATAACTATTTTCCCTGATGATGCAGTCAAGTAATATTCTCCAGCGTTTTAGGAATGAAAAATATATCCATTACTATTTTTCCTTGCAGAATTAAGTTCACAATCCGATCGTGGCCATAATAATGAAGGCGCTGCCGAATCTTCTTCGTCTGGCGAATCTTCCCAAAACAGACCTCTTAATGTCGCACCTATTCGTGCTATACCTCCCTATATCAGACCTCATCATACTGGACCTTCTTCTTTAGTCATAACTTTCGAGCATCCCGAACCACATGGAGAGTTGACATACGCAAATTTCTCTTATCCTCCTGGCTTTCAAATGACAGATCAAACAACTGGTGATTTTAAGGCAATACCACCAGGCCTCCCTTTTAATTCATTGAAAACAGCCAATGGTTACATCCTTGGATTATTGAATCAAAGTCTTATATTTTTTGGAATATATGCCGAATTCAATGGAAAACTCCATCGATTTAAAATACCTGCAGAAGGAGGCAGACCTGTACTAATGCGTCCAGAAGAAGAGAGGGAATTTTTCAACTTACGAAAATTTAAAACGGAAGGATAGAAAATCACATAATATGGGCCACGTACTAAATCAATGAAACGACATAAATTGTTTTTAAGCTCAGAGAAAATCTTAAAATGTACGTATATTATTTAGCATTTGAATGCTGTATTCTTGAGATTTATTAAAAGTGATATGCTTACAGGAGAAGTGGCAGACAAAACTGAAAATCATAAAATAAAAACTATACAAAAGAGCCCACTACCTTTTTTTATTTCAACCTCAAATTTAAAATGCGCACATAACTTCTTTTAAAATGGCCTATATTCAGATCTATATTTTTTCCACGAGTTTATTTATTAGATCATTGATTGAGTAAGAATAATTCCACAAGATCTGTAATCTTGAACCAGTTTGAAATTTTTTAAATATATACGTTTGCGGAATATTTTATAAAAATTCAGAAAAAGAATTGATTGAAATAAAATATTAAATGTATAGGTAAACAAAATTCACTTTTTTAAGCAAATAGAATTTCTTCATGATGTAAAAATGTTTAAGAGTTTGTTTAAATGCCATAAACTAAATTTAAAATTACCACAGTAGTTAGCAAAAAATATTTATTTTTGTGAGAATTCCATCCTGACCAAATTTGTTGACACCTCGAACTTTTGTTGAAAATTAAAAACAATCCTCTTGACATACCGTTTTTTAGTTAAACCAAATATTAATTCCCTGATCAAATTCTTAATTTTTAAATAAAATCTATCTATTGATTTAGTAGGTGGAAAACCTGAATCAAATTATAAAAGTAGCTTCTGTTTTCTGTGTACGATTTTAAAAATTGATAACGTATAGGAACGAAATGAAGAAATTATTAATTCAAAAAATGCTCTTCTGATACCTAATGCGAATTCAAAATCCATTTACATTTAATATTTTATATGCAATAAAAATTATGCTTGTTTCATTATTACAGTTACATTTCTAATTTAAAAAATACCAAATTTAAATAATGCTTATCTTGCACCTATTTACCATTTGAAGGTTGCCTAAAGTCTGAGGTACATTTTTTGAACATTCAGAAAAATAATAGCTTATTTCCTACTGAATATTAAGAAAATCGTTAAAATATTTGCTGTGTCTTGGGTTATTCTTATTGTATTCCACACATTTTTGCACAAGCCCAGTAAAAAATTTAAATAAGTTATTTTTTTCACTCCGCCATGTTAGATTGAACATTAATTACATTAGTAAAATTTTTTACAAATTACCATAGCAATATCAATTTTGAAGCAAAAAAATGAATTTCAAACTGCAATACATAAAAAATGTATCAGTTATTATCAGAAAAAAATAAAAACAGAAGCATCAGAAATGGTTTAATACCTTCTGTTCTCCTCTTTAATTACAAATTTTAAACGAAACTCCCAACTTCTTTAAAAATTGTGACATATTTTATATATTAACAGTCTTTGTTAGTGAACAATAATAAAAATGGACAAATAATAACAACACTCTTTTGCTCGATATAGAATTTTTTGAGAAAACATTTTTCTCGTTCAAAACATGACTCAACCCAAAACACATGTTTTTGTACATTTTCAAAAATTTCTGAATAAGACAAAAAATTTTTTTTTAGAATTTTTATCGAAAAAATTGATTCAAACTTTTTTTATAAATATACAAATATTTATTTCTTTAAAATTTGAAAATTTTGAAAGATATCCTTACTAGAATATAGAAGAAATCTTAAAATTATAAAATTATTTCTAGACTTACAGATACAGCACATTGCATGTGCTCATTACACGTGTTTTAGTTTTATAGCCTAATTATAAAATTAAAACATATACTTTAATTTAAATTACTATAAAATGTGATTATTATTATAATTATTAATCAAATTTAATTTAATTCATTTAAATTTTATTTTAATTTTATTTTTAATTTCAATTTTACATAATTTTAATGAGTTTTTAAAGTTCATTTTTTAAAGATTTACAAGTAAGAAAGCATTAGTTTTAAAAATATACAAATAAATATGCTTAAATTTCAATTGCTTTTGAAATTAAAAGTAAAGTTTTCAATACTAATTATTCCAGACATATTTGTCAATTTGTCAAAAAAATACATTTTAAATTTTGTTTGCAAAATCAAAACTTTTGAAGGGGGAATAATAAAAATTCGGAGCTCAAAAATTGTAACTATTTAAAATTAAGGTAATTATTTAATTACTGATGTATCAATTTCATATATTTAATTTTAATTTATTTTGATTTTAAACCAAAATATTTCAACTTTTAATTTTAAAAACATGGTTATTTTTTTTTAAATATCAACATTTACTAAATTTAACGCTAAACTGACTATGGTTACTTTAGTGTCTTTTTTAATTTGTCTAAAGTTACAGAGAAATATGAAGCACAGAAATAACAAAATTTACAAACATAAAAGTTTTATTTCTGCCCCTTATTCTAACGAAAAAAATAAAATGAATTTGTTTTGGAAACGAATTTTAGACTTGGATAAATGTTGCGCGACATGACATGGGGTGGAGAAAAAACAAATAAAATTTTTAAATATTTTATAAATATATTCAGAAAAGATAAAAATAGTGAAAAATAAGTATTTATAAAATTTACTTCAACCTTAGCGTTTCAAAATATCCTATCATTTTATAGTGTGTTCAATTAATGGAAGGCACTCTCGGATGTTTTATGACAAATTTTACAGAAAAATAGTGCTGAAAATCAATATTGCGTTAAATTCAGTGTTATTTAGAATCAACTTTCATAATTTGATTTAATTTACGTTTCATCAAATTTTCCAGTCTTCGAAGTGAATTTTGTAATCCTGGACTCTAAAATATTCTGTTACATTCTAGTACTCTCTTTTTCAATCAAATACATTTTAATAACTAAGGATCCTAAATATTTGAAAAATACTGCGAATATTATTTAGATATAACTTTTAATCGAAGTCGTCAAAAATGTTAAAACTTTACTATATTTTACTTTTCTATAAGTACTGCACGTAATAGTTTAAAAAAAATCTTTATGTTTTAAATAAAAGAAAATTAAAATTGAAATTTAGTAATAATACATTTAAGAATAAATTTAAATTAAGAAAACTGAATTCAAGGATTGTAAAATCGGTCTTCACATTCCGCACTCGGTATAGATTATTCGGTCTAGATTACCTTTTTTTGTTCGATGATGTGGAAGAAACGTAAAAATGTATGACTAAAATTGATGAAAATTTTATCTTCGTTTACTTCAAACCTAATTGATTGGGTTTCTTTAAGATACGATGTCACTATACCGTGTACAATCTATGCTTGGAAGGGGAAAAAATCAATATCTCGAAATAGCATATATGCTGGAAAATCGAAAGGTTTATTAGTTAAATTAATAAGAAATTTGAGCACCAACTAGTTTTTTTTTGGAAAATAAGGTTCCTTTAAAATCTGGTGGCTGTTTTGGTCGTTACGTTTAATTATAAAAGTACTTATCAGTTTCTGATTATTTTCAAAACGCATGCATCTATTCGCAATTTGTTACCATATCGCTTTTCTTTTTTATTTTAAGTCTGAGGGCGTGCAATGAGGCTACAAATATTAAGATTTTTTCGAGACCAGTCTAGTTTCATTATTAGACAATGGTTAAAATTTGAAATTTGAAAGAAAAAATTAATTAGTTTATAAAAGGTACAATGAGAAAATTCAGTGTCGGTGCTCATGTCGCAAGATGGAAGTTGAGACCTCTCCCACTTTAACCAAAGATGTTATTATACGTCTGTCTCAGTCGGAATTCTCAATTTTTTCGAAAACATTCACAACAGTTTATTCTTCACTCCACACTGATTACATAATTAAAAAGATCTCTTTAAGAAATCTTAAAGTCAATTGGAGAACCCAAACAGGACTTTCTCAATGTGTCTCTTAAATAACAATTAATTCTTTTTCTCTCTCGCAACGTAAAGATATGGTTTTTATCCAAAAATTAATTCAATAAAACTTTCTAATGATTTGGAGGTCCTCAAAGTATGATTTACTTTTCAACATTCGATGGATTCTCCCAGACGTAAAATAAAGCAAAACAACATACGATATCTCATAGCCTTTTCACACATAATGAACATAACTTTTTTCCTTAATGATTTCATGAAAAAATATTGTAAGCAAATTATGAATAAAAAATGTATATATTATTATTCCTTGTTCTATGATTAAGTTCACAATCTGAGCGTGTGCGTAATGAGAAAGGCACTGGCGGAACATAGAGCCACATGGGGAGTTAACATACGAGAAGTTCTCTAACGTTTCTGGTTTTCCAACGATCGATGAATTCACTGGTGAATTTGTGCATAAACCATCGGGTAAACCCTCTCTTTTCTTATCAACAGTCAATAATTACGTCCTGGGATTATTAAACAAACGGCTTGTATTTTTTGGAATATATGCTGAATTCAATGGAAAACTCCATGGATTCAAAATACCTAAAGAAAACAGCTGAGCTGTTCTAATGCACACAGAAGAAGAGAGGGTATTTTATGACTTTCCAAAATTTGAAACGTAAGGACAGGAAATGACCAAACACTTTCAACATACTTAATCAATCAAGCAAAATAAATGACTTACATTATTAGTTAATTAATAGTAATTCGATAATATCTGTTATGTTTTCTTCAATTTTTTTAATTTAGTTATAAACAAAACCTCTAGAGTTGTCGTTTTGCAATTTAAACAAATATTAGATACTTTCTTACCTGGCGCATTTTAATGTTTGTTATATCTGGATCTAAAACGTGACCTAATATTACATAATTGCTGTATAATCATAAAAAATATTTAATCACGGATTTGGAATTTCTACAAAGCCCGATGCGAACGTCAAAAATTACAAATTCCTTTTTCTCAGTACAAAAATGCTGCTGTTTTAAAGTTAAGTAATTTAGAACCATTTTTCCTTTCTCTTAATAAAAAGTATATCACTTAACTTACTTTGCTTTGATGTTAGCATTTCTTCCCACAGCGCCGTAAACAGATTTCAAAGGTTATGTTACAAGACGAATACATTGCTCAATACTTTAAAAGCGGCATGGGAATTCCTTGATGAAAGCAATTACATCTTTGGTACATATTATATGAATTAATTGATTTCATTAGTCTCTATACGTCTTGTAATAGTAAGATAATAAATGTTTTTTACTGGCCATGTAACCAAATCAGTATAATCCGTTAAATTAAAATTTATTCGAGGTTTAATAAAATTTAGTTTAAAAAGTTAGTTTAGTTAAATAATAAAATTTATTGCTTCAGTTTTTTTTTTAATTTCAAGTTTCTAGAATCCTTTTGAACTGTGGTTTTCTTATAGAAGGGTTCTTATCAACCAGCAATGCTAAGAGAACATTCACAAAATGAGCAAAGTAACCATTATGTTCTAGAACTTTATCAGCAACTTTTCTTTGGTCTTTCTCCAGATACCTCGAATATTGTATAATTCTCCAGAGATTCTTTGAACCTTCTGGACATGAATAGTTTACTTTTATTTGAAATCAAGAAGGAGCATAAACTTTCCTTACAAATGTGGCGAGAATGAAAACATTTTTAGAAGGTATTGGTAAAGAGATGTAGTACCTTAAAATTCTACAACCAGTAGTTAGCCATCTGGAATGAACAACAGGACCTAGCTTCTTCTTCTCTATATCAGGGGAACATGCACGATCGGATACCACCTGGCAAATATCATAGAGATACTTTCGGTCACTAGTTATACTTTTATAACAATATCAGGAAAATTTTCAACCCTATTAAGTTAGGAAGAAGTTACAGGCAGAATTAAAAAATTCTGAATTCCTTTTACGGTTTCCCCAAAAAATGAGTTAGGCCGACTTGTTACTCCGATAATTTCTGGGAACAAATGACTTAGTGGAAGCTCATTGAGGCACAAAATGCAGATGATCCACTGTAAAGGTCTGTTCAATTATAACTCTAGCAATCGCATTATTCCTTTAGAAATAACTGTATTGACATTTTTGCCATAGCAACCAACAATTTCAAAGCTATCTATAGAAATGTGTTTTTTAGCCAAAAATTGTATTAGTCTTTGTTTTATAGGAAGAGATTTTCCAGTACTAACGCTCACATGTCCTTTGTATTTGGAACCAGGCTCTTCTGCTAAACTAATGTTTGGTAGAACAATAATATTTTTTAAACAATTTGTTTAAGATAATATTATTCCCCTTCTTGTTTCTGTTCGTTAGTTTTGTCAATTTCTAATGCATGAAATTGCTCAATTTTAAGCCTTTTAATTGGAAATTATCTCGATGTTTTAAAATTGAGGAAAAATAAAATGTTCTTTACCGCTAATGCTTCTGTTTTTCTTAAATTACTGTTTGAATTTTAAATAACCATTTTAAGCAACAAAATTTTTCCATAAATATTCTCTAGTCCTAAGAAGATTGTCCTAAGATTAACTTTGCAGGGTTCAATTCAGCACATGTTTATCGCGAAATCTGTTTGTCCATTTTTTACTTAAAGCCTCAAACAAAATTTTTTATCCGTGATATATTTTTTAATTATTGTTAATTTAAATGCAAGAAATAAATTAACAACTTTGAACATTTATACATTTCTGTTTGAGGCATTCCATACAAGTTTGTTCAATTATAATTTTAAAATTATATTTTTATGAAAACGATCTTCTAACAATCGCTCCACTGGGAATCGAACCACAGAAATTAGAGAGATAGAAAGAAAAATCATTTTTTAGAAATACAAGCTATCTCAAGCTAAATGTTTTTATGATAAGAGTAATTTTAAACGAATATCAGTTTAACTCTTTGAATAACAGAAAATAATTAACAACAACAGATTTTCAATTATAATTGCAATTACATAGTTTAGTTATTGTTTTATTTCTGCGAACCAAAAATTTGGTTAACATCAAATTTTTTAATTTGATATTCTACGAATGCAAAAAATTCAAACAAATTTACAATTTTGTGCGGTAAAACTTTAAATCAGAACGTTCAAAATATTTTAATCTGAAATAACTGAATCAAAAACTGACTAGCAAGTCTTTTAATATTAATTTTTCAATTTTAAAATACTTATTGGTCGAATTGCTTTGTCATTTTTGATATTTGAGTTTGAAATCACAACATCAATAAAATTGGTAAGCAACCAAAATTAAGAAATTTTAAATAAAATATTTTGTAATACAAGACTTTGCCTTTATATTAAAATTTAAAAAAATGTATTACACAAGCATAAAATTAAAATTTAATATACAGCATTATCGGAAATTTTATGGAAAATATCGCGCAAAAATAATGATCATTATTAACTGCTGTTTGGAACGAGCGTTAATAAATCGTGCTTTTATTACACAAAAATCTTTGTAAGCATACAATTTACAATTTAAGCCCGCGTTATAAAAAGTTTAAATAATTATTTTTGGCTTTTATTCTAAAATAGCAATGCAAAGTTACCAGACAAAAAAATTGTACAGAATTTGAAATTATTTTTAAAAAATGGACTCTAAAATAATAACTCACATTTTGCGCACATTTTTGTTCATAATTTTCAAATGAAATGGTCTAAAAATTAGAAACATGACTGAGTTATGCTATTATATACGTTATTTACTGTAATAATTTAATAAAAAACGTAATTTCTAAACAAAAAGTTGCAAAGGACTAGGACTTGAATTGGCCAATTTTTTGTGAATCACCCTTACGTATTTAAAACTGAATTTAGAGAACTAATGATGGGATTTAAAAGCATTGCATAACTTTTTCACTTATATAAATAATTTAGAAGAAACTTAAACAAGTAATGCTAAAATTAAAAAAAAATTTATCTGCCTTAACTTTAAACAAATTTAATCTCATTTGCTCAAGGTAAAATGAGAAGACATCTGCGAGAGATAAGATACCACTGAATAAATGAAGTAATTCTCATACAGGCTATTATGTCAATAAGGCGTTTACTATCTGTGCTTGGGAAGGGGAAAAAATCACTATTTTGGAGTAGTATATATACCGAAAGAATTAGAATATTTATTAGTTACACTCTTAGCAATTTTTATAATCAAGAAGTTTTATTGTATTGTTAAAAATGAGGGTCCTTTATAACCTGGTCGTTACTTTAGTCGTCACGCTTACTTCTATTGGTAAATATTAGAAATTAGCATATTAGAAATTAAAAAATGTATTTATTACTAATTCGTCTTGCAGAATCAAGTTCACCGTCCAACCGTGAAACTAGTGACGAAGGTACAGTCGGAACTCCATCGTCTGGTGAAACTTCTCATGCCAGACCTCTTGGGCCAACACCTCTTCAAACCAGACGACGTCCTGCAGGACCTTCTTCTTTTCTTATGACTTTCGCGCCTGCTGAGCCACATGGAGAGTTGAAATACGTAGGCTTCTCCTATCCTCCTGGCTTTGAAACTTTAGATCGATTAACTGGTAATTTTATTCAAATACGAACAGATCAACCTTTCCTCTCATTAAAAGCAGCCAATGGTTACGTACTTGGACTATTAGATCAAAGTTTTGTCTTTTCTGGAATATATGCTGAATTTGATGGAAAACTACATCGATTTAAGATTCCTATAGGAGGCGGTAGACCCGTGTTAATGCACCCAGCAGAAGCGCGGGAATTTCACAACTTTCGACAATTCGGAAAAAAAGAATAGAAAATCTTCAAAAACTGCGTCCACGTACTTATATCTATTCAAACGGAATAAATTATTTCCAATCGCAAAAAAAAAATTAGAATGTACGTGTATACGTTAAACCTGGCAAATATGTATCTTGTGATTCACTATTAGTGATATCTTTAAGGACATCCTAGAAGGAGAACCCTTAAGGGGAGGCAAAATACAAAAATGAAAATCATCAAATAAAAAACTATCGAAAATAGCACACTCTCTACTTATTTCTACCTCCATTTTAAAGTTGCGCACGAACCCTATTTTGAAATGGCCATATATTCAGATGCAAGATCCGATCTAAAAATAAAAAATTGAAAATTCCTTTTTTTGATTAGCAAATTATTGCTGTATTCAAATTAAATATTTTGACAAATTCTTTGCTTATGGCTAATAAAAAGCATGTGGTCCTGGATAATATTATTATATACAGAATGTAATATTAGGATTTTAAAAGCTTGAAAAGTGCTAATTGGTATATTTGTGATCTGACCTTGAATCAGATAACAAATGAGCAAACTGACGAATTTTTTTATGATTACTAAACAATTAGGTAATATTTGTTCATATTCCTGGTCCACATTGAAAGCCAAATATTTTTTTAAATCGTTAAACGAAATAACTTCAATGTAGGCGGATTCAGCGCTCAATTTATTAGGCTTTTAAAGAAAAAGAAAATGTTTATGTCTTGAAGAGACATTTCTTTTTATCTAAAGGCTAATATCCTAAAACAGGAAATTGTCATTCAAAAATATTTTTTATCGTTTCTTCACAAATTCATATAAAATAATTCATATTTTTAATCTTTTTTACGCATAAGATAATAAAGGAAAAGCCGAATGCTACTTTGGCAATTTTAAATAGTAAGCTTATTTACTAAATCTGAATTGATAAGAAGATTAGTGATGTTTTCAAATTATCAATAACCAATCAATAATTTACCAAACATACCGATGACACCATGAGGGAGGAAGAGGTGATGTGAAAAAATTTGTCCACGCCATAAAATGTGGATCTGATTAAAAAGATTATTCGTGTAAATAACAATAATAAAAGAAAAAAAATTTTCTTATAAAACATTAAAAGAATATAACTTCAATTTATGATATTTTTTCCTTCGCTTATTTAAAACATAATTTATCTCAGTTTCTCAAGGTGAAATAATATAACATCTGCGTGCCACCAATAAATGAATGTATTAATGTTGACTAAACGTTATGATATCACCAACCCGTATCTATTACACAATTATTTTTTTGAATTAAAGAAATTATATTTTTCGTTAGAATAAATACATATTAGTACATACATAGTTTGACAAACGGATTCATCATTGCGACCCAAATATGACCAAAGACAAAAATAAATATAGTTTTATGTATTATTGTTAATTTTGAGTGGTTCTGTCATTTTTCTAACATAAATAATTACAAATGACAACTTAAATATCCGCAATGACCTGGAAATAATTTTTAATTGTTTAAATAAATTAAACTTACTTAAACAATTATTTTATCCCGCGAAATTTGAAAAATCTTGTTTTTTGAATTAAATGTATAAGTTAGTCACTGTATAAAATAGTAAATTTTTGCAAAAATATTACGTGATAATTTGAAAAATTAATTATTGTTTATTTTTAAAATATCCAAAAATGGAGTCATATATGTCAACTTTTTTCCAAATTTGTTACTTTTTGTAGAATAATTACATGATTATCATACATTTCTTCTGATGCATAAGACATTTCCATATTTTAAATAATTATTATTGGCTCAAGCAATTTTCTTTCAAAAACTTAAAACAATAATATAAAATGGAAAACATACAATAATTTTTTTGAGTGTATAGCGTATAGAAAAAATATATATATTTATAGTTTTTAATTTTTTAAACAAACTGAATTTGTTTACACAAAATTTTTTCAAATAATATTTTAAAAATCGTAATTTATAAACTGGACATAATATTCAATAATTTTAAGGAGTAGTCAATTCTGCTGAAAGTTCCATATCCTTTTTTATACAATTACTTATTGTTTTTAACAAAATGGTCTTATCAAAATAATTTAATATTATTTTCAATTCATAAAATACGATTTTAATATATTTTTAAAAAAGTAATGGTTGAAAACAATTTAATTTGTTAAAGCAATTAAAAAGTGGTTAGTATATTCTTTCTATACGCTATATAGTCAGAACAATGATTGTGGAAAAAATTTCTTGTGCAAATAAAAAATGTTTAAAAAAATTTTAATTTTTTAGGCCTGAGATAAGTTATAGCAAAATTATGTAAATATTAAAAAAAGTAGCATAGGCTACCAATTTGAGAAAAAAGTGGACACTTCTGGCTCAATTTTTAGAAATTTTTAAAATAAACAATACCTAATTGTTGAAATAAGTACATAATATTTTTTTAAAAATTACTACTTCAAGCAATGACCAGCTGTCATACTTTAGTCAGAAAATAATATTTTATTTATTTTGTTTTTTAGGAATATATAACTTTTTAAATGAGTTTAATTTATTTGAACCTTTGAAATTATTTGCGTCGTCAGACAACAGACAGACCGACAGACAGCCATTTTCGTAAAAACTATTTTTCTCTGATTCAAGGGGTCCCAAAATATCGAAGTATTCTAATTTTGTAACGCTTTAATTCAGTTTAAAACCTTTTCGTTTATTTTTGGAAAGTTGCATTGATAGTATCAAACGGTAAGTTAATTTACTAGATTTGAATTGATAAAATTATTAGTGCTACAGTAGAATTTTTGATATTAATATAAATGAAAAATAACAAATTGTCTATAAAACGCTTAATGCCGATTTTTGATAAGCGGGGTTGAAATATTTTTTCATAACAGTAAAAGTAGAAAATAAATATATTTTTTCCCGATCATTTTATCAAATGAAAACTTTATCAGCGTCCATTCGGTTTTATAAGTTTTAATTCAGTTTCTGAATTGCAAAAATTTTACTAACAAAAAATCTGGTGCGTTTATTCATTTATGCAAAAGTTTTGAGTAACAGAAAAACTTTGGAAATTTGCTGAAGGATGCAAGATATCTTAGAATATCCTGGAATAGTTTAAATACTTCCTACTATTGAAAACTAGTTTAAATATTTTTTAGTTGTTTGAATATTTAAAGAGAACTGACATAATTAAAAAATATTTTTTAATATTTCAGTTTATTTGAGAATATTCCTTTGGAATTTAGACTACCTTAATGTTTATTGGAATGTGTATAACTGATTAAAAAAATAAAGAGTATAAATTGACAATATTGAATATTGAGATTTTGAAAAAAAATAAAAAGTATTTTGGGATATGCTCAACTAGTTTGTAATTTTTTAAATACATCTGCGAAATAGTTTATAATAATTTAAAAGAATAATTGTTTCAATTCAAATAAAAATGTATTCATGTGAAATTTTCTTTAAAAGCACCAGAAAATCGATTGAAAATAACTACATTTGTTACTTAAATATTTATTTTTTAGGCGAATTTCATCTTAAATAAATTTCTTGCCGATTAATCGAATTTAAAAAAATTAAAAACAATTTTATTTAAATATCAGCTCTTAGTTCTGCAAAATATAAATTCCGTGATTGAATTCGTATTTTTTTGATGAAATCTATTTATTAATTGAGTAGACGGCAATGTTTGAGAGAAAATTAGTTAAGTAAAATTATCGTCGCGAAAAGAATATCAACAGTAGAGGTAAGTCTTTACTAGATTATCTTCTAACAACTGATTCAACTGTTTTAAATCGGGGTACTACTCCTACATTTGTCACGAACAGATGTCAGGAGGTTATTGATATAACTGTATGTT
>JAAAKG020095736.1:0-16108 GCA_010014905.2 Druon quercuslanigerum
AATAATTATAATAATAATAAATATAAATAAATAAAAGTACAAAAAATAAAAATAATAAAAATAAAGAAATAATAAAAATATTGACATGGTTTGAGTAAAAATTTACATGGACAGAAAAAGATTGACTTAGATAAATAAAGGGGTCTATCAGAAAGATTTAAAATCATTGAAAAACATAGGATCTATATCTTTTTACTTGCAACAAGAATTTTAATCGATTTTTTTTATATTTTCCTAAAAATTATTTTGTTCTTATTTTTTTTAAATTGTATACAATATTACAGACAGTAATATTAATTTTATAAAAGTTTTTTTTTTTATTAAAAAAAAACTCTAAATTAAAACTTTAAAATTAAAACTAAATAAGCAGAATTTGATCCCTTTTATGCCGAATTACTACGCACTAGTACTGTCATTCAATTAGAAGTAAACTGCAGTTAATAAACGTAAAGGAGGTCGTCTATTTAATTTAAATTGAATAAGATTCATCTAATGTTTCAGTGGTCAAAAATATCTAGTTTTTTAAGATACAAATCACCTTTTCCATATTTTATTTTTATTTTTTTATAAAACAATTTTATTTTAAATTATTTTTTGAATTATTTCACTAATTTATCCGAAAAAAATTCTTGTTTTTAAAATATTTTGGCATTTTTAAAATACTTTATTTACGTTTTATTTGAAAATTCTACTCGAAAATTCCTTTTTTAAGGTAAATATTAAACTACTTAGTAGAAAATGTATGAATTTTGTTAAAAAATTTCTTTTTTAAAGATTTATATCTTCGATTAAAAAATTTAAGTATTTTATTCTCGGTTGAATTTTTTAAAACTTTTTTAAATTCAAAATTCAACCATTCATTTAAAAGTTAATCTTCTTAGGTTGAAAATTCAACTACGTATTTGAATAAATTTTCAACAATATGTTTTGTTGAAAATTCGTAATTTTGAGTTGAAATTCACCTCTTTTTGTAGAAATTTTTTTTTTTGTTAAGAGTTCGTAAAAATAAACCCAAGAATCCAACGACCAAATTTGGACAACCACCATAAAATGTTCTTCTTGCAATATGAAATACAAAAAATTTTTTAAAATAAAATAAAAAAATGTCTTTTTTAGTGGAAAATTTTTTTTTTCTTTCCTCTTTTTTTTAATTACAATAGGGACATTTTATGGCAGTTGTCTAAATTTGCTCACTAGATTCTTGGTTTAATTTTTAGGATTTCTTCACATGACTTGATTATTGCAATTTAAATAGGATTTCACATTTTATTTTAATCTTATTCCAATTTCTTAAATTTTGAATTAACTCTTTATTAACAAAATCAGTTTCTCGGGTTTAAATTAAATTTTTTTAATAAATAAATTTATATTTATTAATTTAAATACTTTTTTATTAATTAAATATTTTTTGTTTGAAAATTAAGTACAATATTTATAAATTACAATCTTATTTTCTACAGATGTCCTCCAAGGGGAAATCACAGAAAAGGATGAAGGTCACTGGAAAAATAATATCTCTAATTCATAGGCTCGTCGAATTTGTAGCGAGAGGATTATTACTTTTAGTTGCATATTTGAGTGGCCCAGCGGAATCGCAACCACCAATAACAGACCTCACACTTCTTCACAGTGCAACAGCATTGGCGACCAAAATTCGCAATAAGCAGGCATGTTATCTATTTTTTACTATTTTTATTCGATTCAAAATTTAAAAATAAGAACTTAATTTTTTCTTCTACTCCCTTAATTTCCACCAGTCCCATGGATCGCCCCCATTTTTCTGTTCTCTTACGATCCTGAGGGAAAATGGCTGTGAAACGAATCCAACAGATGGCGCCACGATAAGTTGGTCTGACTTTTCTCCTGATAAACTGTGCAGAGTTTACAAAAAATAATTAAAAAACGATTAGTTTGCGAGAAATTCACAAAAAGTGTTTTGAAAAAAATTGAGCCTAGCGCATCTTAATTTTTTTCAAAGCTGCCTTTTTCTTATTATAAGTGCGGTAAGAATGGATCGTAAATTTGACGAACCGATGCTTAGTACACCTTCACCCCCTACTCTTTACTCACGTCTAAGTAGAAGCGTGCGCGCGCAGCTCCTAGATCGGAATTTGTTTTCTGCTCGTGTCGGCTTACTCCCGCGACTCAAAAGAGGTTATAAACATAAAAATTTTGCTTCTATCAGATTTTAATGACAAATTTCAGTTGTTAATTATTGATAAAACTCAATAATACATCTAGTCTAAAGTTATAAATTTTTATCCATTATATCATATAAAGTTAGATAGTTTACAGAAGAAAGGAAATAGAGAGAAAGAACCACGAACATGGGAGGCTGGGGGAAGATAAATTAAAGGAGTTTAAACAAAAGATGGAAAAGGAGAAGGTTATGTATGAAAAAGAGGAGAGAGTAGACTCGTGAATTGAAAGGTTGAAGGGATTGATTGAGAAGGTAATGATGATCTGGGTACTAAAGAAGAAAAGAGTAGGGGTAAGGAGAGTCTGGTGGGACAAAGGGGGATTGGAGAAGGAAGAGTATCACAGGAGAAAAAGAGAACATGAGAAGATGCTGGAAAGTAAAAGAGCAAGGGGGAAGGATGAGTATAAGGCAGAAGTAGAAAAAGCGATCAAAGAAGGTAGGATGTGGGATGTGATAAAGAGGGATAGAGGGGATAGCAAGCATGTTAATGAAGAAATAGAAATGGAGGAATGTACCGATTATTTCAAGGGTCTATTAGGTTGAGAGCAAAATAAGGCTAAAGGGGGAAAGAGAAGGATAGTTCAAGTAGAAATAGAGGAAGAAAATGAAATAACAAGAGAAGAAGTGGATAAGGCAATAGATAGGCTAAAAAGAAACAAGGCGTCAGGAGAAGGTGAGATGGAAAACGAAGCCATGAAGTATGGAGGAAAAGGAGTTAGGGATGGAATGTGGAAGATATGCAATAAGGTCTGGAAAGGAGAAGGCTGGCCGGAAGAGTGGATGATATAACTGGTGATACCGCTTGTCAAGAAAGGGGAAGGAAAGAAAGCCAAGCACCAATGCCTATACAATATCCAGACAAGTGCAGCAAGATAAGAAAAAAAAAATTTACCAAAAGGAGGAATACAGCCCGGGAAATTTGAAAAATCTCGTTATTTTGTTGTCAAACCTAGTATGTAGAGGGAGCGGAGGTCCTCAAACCCGTAAAAGGGAGAGATTAAATACATACATACAAACATACATATTTAATTATTTGTTTAAAAATTCTTTTCTTGGTTTGAAAATTAATTTTTTTATTTGAAAATTTGACGTTTTCATTTTTAGTTCTAAATGTATCATTTTTAGCTGAACATTAATGTATTTTATTAAAAGTAATGTTTTTGGTTGAAAATTAATCTTCTTCTTAAAAATATTTTGTTGCAAATTCAAATATTTGGTTAAAGTTGATGTATTTTGTCAAAATCTAATTTTTCTGGTAGAAAATTATTAATGTACTTGGTTGAAAATTCAATTTCTTGGGTAAAAAATTTATCAGTTTTGTAAAATATGTATTTCTTTTGTGGAAAATCCATTTATTTTGTTAAAAATTCATCCTGTTTGTTTGAAAACATTTTTTTAACTGAATGTTTAACCGTTTCACGTTTGATTTAAAATTTAAATTTTGAAAATTCAACTGTTTTATTGAAAATTTGTATACAAATTTAGTTTAATCTGCATCTTTTTGGGTGAAACATTGATAGACTTGATTAAAAATATATTTCTTTGGTTGAAAATTTAACTATTTCGTGGAAAATTATATGTTTGGATAAAAATTCGTTTCTTTGTTAAAAACTAAACTATTTTGTTGAATTTTCTTTGTTGATTGAAAATAGTTTTAGTTGAAAATTCAACTATTTATTAAAAAATTTATGTATTTTGTGGAAAATTAATATTTTAGTATGAATATTTTAGTATTTTTGGTTGAAAATCCGTGTTTTCTTGGAAGTAACGTAATCCTCTTAGTCTATTTCGTTGGTTGAAAATTTAACTATTTTGTTGAAATTTCGTTTGCTTTTATTGAAAATTATGTTTTGAAACTAAAAATTCAACTATTTAATATTTTGTTGCAAAATTATCTTTTTTTAGTTAAAAACTAAACTATTTGATTGCAAATGAATGTATTTTGTCAGCAGTCAGATTTTTTGTAGAAAAAAAATGTTCCTGATTAAAAATGTTCGTTGAAAATTAATCTTCTTATTTGAAAATTTATTTATTTTGTTGAAGATTCATTTCTTTGATAAAAATTTGTTTTTTTGTTGAAAACTAAAATATTTTATTGAGAATTTTTCGTTTGTTGGTTAAAAATAATTTCCACAACTAAAAATTAACATTTCCAATTTTTTGTAAGAACTTTATGTTTATTTAACTTTTTAGTTGAAAACTCAATATTTTGGTTAAAAATTCATTTTGTTCTGTGAAAGATTTTTCATTTTCGTTAAAAATTTATGTCGGGCAATCGAAATTGATTTATTTTGTTGAAAATTTGTCTTTTTAATATAAAAAAGAATTTTTTTCGTTGACAATTCATCTTTTTCAATTCAATTATTTTGTAAAAAATTCATTTTTTTTAATTTTGTTTCTTGAAAACTAAACTATTTTCTTTAACATTCTTCGCTTGTTGGTGGAAAATAATTTCTATGACTAAAAATTAAAATATTCAAATTTTGGTTGAAAATTCATATTTTCTTAGCTTAAAATTCAACTATTTGGTTAAAAATCAATTTATTATAAAATCAATGCTCTTAGTCTATTTCTTTAGTTAAAATTTTAATATATTTTATTGAAATTTTGTTTTTTTTTTGCTAGAAATTATTTTTTTAAACTGAAAATTCAACTATTCAATTTTTTTTCAAAATTATCTTTTTTCAGATGAAAATTATAACTATTTTATAAAAAATTCATTTATTTTGTCAACAATTAATTTATTTTTGTAGAAAATTAATCTTCATGTTTCAAAATTCATCTTTTTGGTCAGAAATTCAACTTTTTAGTAAAAAATTCAATATTTTTGTATAAAATTCATTTTTTCCCGTGAAAGATTTATCATTTTCGTTAAGAATTTTTTTCTGCGAATCAAAGTTTATTTATTTTTTGGAAATTCGTCTTTTTATTAGAAAAAGAATCTTCTTGGTTAAAAATTCAGCTTTATAATTAGAAATTCAACTATTCAACTATTTACTTAAAGTATTATTTAGTTGGTTACAAATTTATGGATTTTGTGGAAAATTAATGTAATTGGTTGAAAAGTCATTTTTTTTTAATTGGTATTCTTTGGCATAAAACTTTTTGCTAAAAATTATGTTTTTAACTGAAAATTAAACTATTCAATTTTTTGTTTCAAAACTTATCTTTTTTGGTGAAAATTTAACTGTTTAATTGCAAATTAATATATTTTGTCAGCAGTTATTTTTTTTGTAGAAAATCAATCTTTATGTCTGAAAATTCATCTTTTTGTTTAGAAATTCAACTTTTTAGTTGAAAATTCATTTTTTTATAAAAGGTTTGTCATTTTTGTTAAAAATTTCTTTCTGCTAATCAAAATTTATTTATTTTGTTGAAAATTGGTCTTTTTAATAAAAAAATAATCTTCTTGGTTAATCTTTATAATTAGAAATTCAACTACCTCGTGGAAAATTCATTTTTTATTTTCTTTGTTAAAAACTGAACTATTTTGTTTCAAATTCTTCACTTGCTGGTTAAAAATAATTTCCATGAGTGAAAATTAACATTCAACTTTTGGTTAAAGTCATCTTTATTTGGTGAAAAATGTATGTATTTTGTGGAAAATTAATGTTCTAGGTTGAAAATTCTTTTTTTTTAAATTGGTATTCTTTGTTATAAAATGTTTTGCTAAAAATTAGGTTTTTAAACTGAAAAGTAAACTATTCAATTTTTTGTTTCAAAAAGCATCTTTTTTTGGTTGAAAATTTAACTGTTGGATTGCAAATTAATTTATTTTGTCAGCAGTTAATTTTTTTGTAGAAAATTAATCTGCGTGGTTGGAAATTTATCTTTTTGGTTGCGAATTCGTATTTTTTTGGTAGAAAATCAATCTTTATGTCTGAAAATTAATTTTTTTGACATAAATTCAACTTTTTACTTAAAAATTCATTTTGATCGATGAAAGATTTATCATTTTCGTTAAAAATTTATTTCTGCGAATCAAAATTTATTTTTTTTTCGTTGAAAATTCGTTTTTTTTATTAGACAAATAATCTTCTTGGTTGACAATTTATCTTTATAATTAGAAATTCAACTATTTCGTGGAAAATTCATTTTTTTATTTTCTTTGTTAAAAATAATGTCCATGACTAAAAAGTAACATATTCAATTTTTGTTTAAAGTCATCTTTAGTTGGTTAAAAATTTATGTATTTTGTGGAAAATTAATGTTCTTGGTTAAAAATTCATTTTTTTTTTGAAAATTCGTATTCTTTGGTACAAAATTTTTTGCTAAAAATTATGTATTTAAACTGAAAATTAAACTATTCAATTTTTTGTTCAAAAAATATCTTTTCTTACTTAAAAATTTAACTGTTCGATTGCAAATTAATTTATTTTTTCAGCAGTTAATTTTTGTTGTAGAAAATTAAACTTCGTGGTTGAAAGTTGATCAATAGTTTGCTTAAAAAGTAATTTTGTTCAGTGAAAGATTTATCATTTTCGTTAGAAATTTATTTCTGCAAATAAAAATTGATTTACTTTGTTGAAAATTCGTATTTTTAATAGAAAAATAATTTTCTTGGTTAAAAATTTATCTTTATTGTTAGAAATTTAATTATTTGCTTAAGACTTCATTTTTTGGCGGAAAGTCTCATAATTTTCGTTGAAAATTAATCTTTTTTGTCGAAAATGGATATATTTGTTTGTTTCAAAATTCAGTTTTTTGGGAAAAAATTAATAATCTTCATTGATAATGTGTGTTTTTAATTAGAAAATTTAGTTTTCTGGTTGAAAATTTATATTTTTTAATAAAGCTCCGTCTTTTTTGGTAAAAAAAAACTTCTCTTTTTGGTTAAAAATTCATTTTTTGTAAAAAAATTCAAAAATTTTCGTTTAAATTAATATTTTTGTTATAAGAGGTCGTATTTTTAGTTGATTAGTCATTTATTGGGATTAAAATTCATCATTTCGCTTAAAGTTTTATCATTTTAGTAGAATTTTTATTTATTTTTTTATTTATATTTTTTAGTTTATATTTGAATTAATTCGTTGAATTTTCGACATGAAATTTACTATTTCACTTTGGTTTTAAATTATAAAATTTACCTTTTTAGTTAAAAATTCCACTTTTTTGATAGGAAATTAATATTTTTGATTGAAGATTCATCATTTTAGTACAAAATTGATTCTTTTCGTTGAAAATTTATATTTTTTAGTTAAAAATTAATGTATTTTCTTGAAAAATCGTATTTTTGGTAAAAAACAATGTTCTTGGTTGTAAACTCACGTATTTGGTTAAAAATAATTTTTTTATTTAAGATTTATCATTTTAATTTAAAGTTCAGTTTTTTTATTGAAAATTTGTCTAATTTTTTTTAATATTGTTTTTTGAAAATATTAATTCTTTTAACTTAAAATTTAACTATGCGATTTTTTGTTTCAAAGTTACCTTCTTTAGTTCAAAATTGAGGTATTTTTTTGGAAATTCGTATTTTTTGGTAGTAAAGTAGTCTTCTTAATCTACTTCTTTGGTTGAAATTTTAATATTTTGTTTTAATTTCCTTTGTTTTTGCTAAAAATTATTATTTTTTTTTGAACTGAAAATTAAACTATTCAATTTTTTGTTTCCAAAATTTATCCTTTCTTAGTTGAAATTAAACTGTGTGATTTCAATTTAATTTATTTTGTCAGAATTTAATTTTTTGTAGAAAATTAATCTTTGTGGTTGAAAATTTATCTTTTTAGTTGAAAATTCGTCTTTCTTGGTAGAAAATTAATCTTTATGTCTGAAAATTCATCTTTTTGGTCAGAAATTCAAATTTTTAATTAAAAATTCATTTTGTTCGACGAAAGATTTATCATTTTAATTAAAAATTTATTTCTGGGTCTTTAAATTTATTTATTTTGTTGAAAATTCGTCTTTTTATGAGAAAAAGAATCTTCTTGGTCATTCTTATAATGAAAAATTCAACTATTTCGTAGAAAATTCATTTTTTTTTTGAAAATCCGTTTTTTTGGCAGAAAAGCAATCATCTTAGTCTTTTTATTTGGTTGAAATTTTAATATTTTGTTGCAATTTCCTTTGTTTATGCTAAAAATTAAGTTTTTTAATTGAAAATTAAACTATTTAATTTTTTGTTTCAAAAATTATCTTTTCTGAGTTGAAAATTTAACTGTTTAGTTGCAAATTAATTTACTTTGTCAGCAGTTAAGTTTTTTGTAGAAAATTAATCTTCGTGTTTAAAAATTTATCTTTTTGGTTGAAATTCGCCTTTTCTTGGTAGAAAATTAATTTTTATGTCTGAAAATTCAACTTTTTGGTCAGAAATCCAACTTTTTATTTAAAAATTCAACTTTTTCTGTGAAAGATTTATTATTTTCGTTAAAAATTTATTTCTGCAGATCAAAATTTATTTATTTTGTTGAAAATTCGTCTTTTTATTAGAAAAATAATCTTCTTGGTTGACAATTCATCTTTATAATTAGAAATTCAACTATTTCCTTGAAAATTTATTTTTTTTATTTGCTTTGTTAAAAACTGAACTATTTTGTTTCAAATTCTACACTTGTTGGATAAAAATAATTTCCATGACTAAAAATTAACATATTCAATTTTTGGTTAAAGACATCTTTAGTTTGTTAAAAATTTATGTATTTTGTGAAAAATTAATGTTCTTGGTTGAAAATTCATTGTTTTTTGTTGAAAATTCGTATGCTTTGGTATACATTTTTTTGCTAAAAATTATGTTTTTAAACTGAAAATTAAGCTATTCAATTTTTTGTTTCAAAAATTATATTTTCATTTAATTGAAAATTTAACTGTTTGATTGTTAATTAATTTATTTTGTCAGCAGTTATTTCTTTTGTAGAAAATTAATATTCCTGAATGAAAATTTATCTTTTTGGTTGAAAATTCGTCTTTTTTTGGTAGAAAATCAATTTTTATACCTGAAAATTCATCTTTATGGTTAGAAATTCAATTTTTTTTGTTAAAAATTCAATATCTGGTTACAAAGTAATTTTTTTAGGTGAAAGGTTTATCATTTACATTAAAAATTTATTTCTGTGACTTAAAGATGATTTATTTTGTTGGAAATTCGTCTGTTTATTAGAAAAAGAATCTTGTTGGTTGAAAGTTCATCTTTATAATTAGAAATACAACTATTTCGTGGAAAATTCATGTTCTTCGTTGAGAATTTATTTTTTTGGTAGTAAAGTTATCCTCCTAGTTTATTTCTTTGGTTGAAATTTTAATATTTTGTTATAATTTCGTTTGTTTTTGCTATCAATTACGTTTTTGAACTGAAAATTAAACTATTCTATTTTTTGCTTCAAAAATTATCTTTTTTTAGTTGAAAATTTAACTGTTTAATTGTAAATTAATTTCTTTTTTGTCAACAGTTAATTTTTTGTAGAAAATTAATCTTCGTGGTTGAAAATTTATCTTTTTGGTCAGAAATTCGACTTTTTACTTAAAAATTCATTTTTTTGTGAAAGATTTATCATTTTTGTTAAAAATTTATTTCTGCTAGTCAAAATTTATTTATTTTGTTGAAAATTCGTCTTTTTATTAGAAAAAGAATCTTCTTGGTTGACAATTCATCTTTATAATTAGATATTTAACTATTTCGTGGAAAATTAATGTTCTTAGTTTTAAATTCTTCACTTGCTGTTTAAAAATAATTTCCATGGCTGGAAAATAACATTCAATTTTTGGTTAAAGTCATCTTTATTTGGTTAAAAATGTATGTATTTTGTGGAAAATTAATGTTCTTGGTTGAAAATTCTTTTTTTTTTTAAATTGGTATTCTTTGATATAAAATTTTTTGCCAAAATTTAGGTTTTTAAACTGAAAAGTAAACTATTCAATTTTTTGTTTAAAAACATATCTTTTTTCAAATGAAAATTCAACTGTTTAATCTCTTTAATAAATTTTGGGTGGAAAATTTATTTTTCTGGTTGAAAATTTCTACTTTTTATTAAAGCTCCGCCTTTTTTGGTAAAAAAAACTTATTTTTTTGGATAAAAATTCATTTTTTGTAAAAAAATTCAAAATTTCCGTTTAAATTAATATTTTTTGTGTAAGAGGCCAACTTTTTACTTGATTAGTCATTTATCAGGTTCGAAATTCATCATTTTGCTTAAAGTTTTATCATTTCAGTAGAATTTTTATTTATTTTTGTTTATTTATATTTTTTAGTTTATAATTTAATTATTTCCTTGAAGTTTGTACAGGAAATTTACTATTTCACTTTTGTTTCAAATTACAAAATTTACCATTTTACTTGAAAATTCCACTTTCTTGATAGGAAATTAATATTTTTGGTTGAAGATTCATCATTTCAGTACAAAATTGATTCTCTTCATTAAAAATTTATTTTCTTTTATTTAAAAATTAATTTATTTTGTTGAAAAATCATATTTTTTTGTAAAAAATAATGTTCTTGGTTGAAAACTCAGCTATTTGGGTAAAAGTAATTTTTTATTGAAGATTCATCATTTTAATTGAAAGTTCAGTTTTTTTATTGAAAATTTATCTAATTTTTTTTTAATTTTGTTTTTTGAAATTCGTATGTCTGGTAGTAAAGCAGTCCTTTTAATCTATTTCTTTGGTTAAAATTTTAATATTTTATTGCAATTTCCTTTGTTTTTGCTAAAAATTATGTTTTTGAACTGAAAATTAAACTATTTAATTTTTTGTTTACAAAAATTGTCTTTTCTTGGTTGAACATTTAACTGTTTGATTGCAATTTAATTTATTTGGTCAGCAGGTAATTTGTTTTGTAGAAAATTAATCTTCGTGGTTGAAAATGTATCTTTTTGGTTGAAAATTCTTCTTTTTTTGGTAGAAAATCAATCTTTGTCTGAAAATTTATATTTTTGGTCAGAAATTAAACTTTTTAGTTAAAAATTCATTTTCTTCTGTGAAAGATTTATTATTTTTGTTTAAAATTTAATTCTGCCTATCAAAAGTTATTTATTTTTTTGCAAATTCGTCTTTTTAATAAAAAAATAATCTGCTTGGTTGAAAATTCATCTTTATAATTAGAAATTTAACTATTTCCTGGAAAATTCATGTTCTTGGTTCAAAATTAATTTTGTTGTTTGAAAATCCGTGTTTTTTTGTTAGTAAAGTAATCCTCTTAGTCTATTTTTTTGGTTGAAACTTTAATATTTTTTTAAAGTTTTAATATTTTGTTGCAATTTATTTATTTTTTTTTGCTAAAAATTATGTTTTTGAACTTAAAATTAAACTATTCAATTTCTTCTTGTAAAAAATATGTTTTCTTAGTTGAAAATTCAACTCTTTGATTGCAAGTTAATTTATTTTGTCAGCAGTTAATTTTTTTTGTAAAAAATTAATCGTTGTGGTTGAAAATTCATCTTTTTTGTCAGAAGTGCAACTTCTTATTTAAAAATTCATTTTGTATAAAATATATTTATTTTATGGAATATTCGTCTTTTTAATAGAAAAATAATCTTCTTTTTTCACAATTCATCTTTATAATTAGAAATTCATCTATTTCGTGGAAAATTCATGTTTTTATTTTCTTCGTTAAAAAAAAATTTCCATTACTAAAAATGAACATATTCAATTTTTGGTTAAATTCATCTTTAGTTGGTTAAAAATGTATGTATTTTGTGAAAAATTAATGTTCTTGTTTAAAAATTCATTTTTTATTAGAAAATTCGTGTTTTTTAGTATAAAATGTTTGGCTAAGAATTACGTTTTTAAATTGAAAATTAAGCTGTTCAATTTTTTGTTTCAAAAATTATATTTTTATTTAATTGAAAATTTAACTGTGTGATTGCAAATTAACTTATTTTGTCAGCATTTATTTTTTTTCTAGAAAATCAATCTTCATGGTGGAAAATTTATCTTTTTGGTCAGAAATTCAACTTTTTTTTTTAAATCAATATTTTGCTTACAAAGTAATTTTTTCGGTGAAAGATTGATCATTTTCGTTAAAAATTAATTTCTGTGACTTAAAATTGATTTATTTTGTTGAAAATTCGTCATTTTAATCGAAAAATAATCTTCTCGTTCAAAACTTCATTTGTTGGTGGAAAGACTCATAATTTTCGTTGGAAATTAATTTTTTTTTTTGAAAATTGACATATTTATTGGTTTACAAATTCAGTTTTTTGTGTAAAGGTTTATAATCTTCATCGATAATGTGTCTTTTTTGGTTGAAACTTTATACTTTTTATCAAAGCTTCGTCTTTTTTGGTAAAAAATTTATTTTTTGTAGAATAAATTCAACATTTTCGTTAACATTAATATTTTTGGTAGAAGAGTCACCTTTTTAGTTGATTAGTCATTTATTGGGTTCAAAATTTATCATTTAGCTGAAAGTTTTATTATTTTAGTAGAATTTTTTTTTATTTATATTTTTTAGTTTATAATTTAATTATTTCCTTGAATTTTGTACAGAAATTTTACTATTTAACTTTGTTTTTAAAATATAAAATTTACCATTTTAGTTGAAAATTTCACTTTCTTAAAAGGAAATTAATATTTTTGGTTAAAGATTCATCATTTATGTAAAAAACTTATTCTTTTTGTTGAACAATTATATTGTTTAGTTAAAAACTAATGTATTTTCTCGAAAAATCGTATTAAAATTTATCTAATTTCTTATTAAAAAATGTAGTTTTTTGAAAATATTAATTCTTTTAACTTAAAATTTAACTATGCGATTTTTTGTTTGGATGTTACCTTTTTTAATTAAAAACTCAGGTATTTTGTTGGAAATTCGTATTTTTAGGTAAAAAAAAGTTTTTTCTGTCTCTACGAATTATAATTTAAAAAATTTACTTTATTTATTCTTTAGTGACATAATAAAATAGGTTTAATTGTTACTAATTTAAATAATTTTATTGCAGCTCACGTCAGAAAAGGTGGTCCAATCTTACATCGATAGGATAAAAGAAGTTCAACCAATATTGAATCCTGTGATCGAAAATCGTTTTGAGAATGCTCTGAAGGATGCGAGAAAATGCGATGAATTTTTGAAATCTCCGGATGCTCCCTCTGTCGAGATTCTTGCCAAACAGAAGCCTTTTTTTGGGGTGCCATTCACGACAAAGGTGCATTTTACGTTTTCAATATAGGTACAATAACTGACGACTTACTCAAAAATTTCACAGATAGTTTAAAGTAGCCTCTTTTTTTTTAATCCCACTTAACACAATTGAAGAGTGTAAATTTAAAATCAGCAGGGCAGCCACACAGGCACTTAAATCACTTTTTCAATTTTTTTTACATCTTTTTGAATTTTTAGGATTTTTTTCAGATTCTTAATCACCAATTTTATTCGCTTTAAAAATAATAAAAAAATAAATATCCGAAAAATAAAATTCCCGGAGAAGAAAATATGAGACGACTGAAAAATCCTGAAAAACCAACATTCCTGACACTTTGAAATTCCAAAATTGGAAAATTCTGAAATAATAAAATTAATGAATTATAGAATTCTCTATTATTAATTCCAGTATAGTTTATAATATTACGGAGTTTTATAATTCCCACCAGAAAATGGGACTGTTGAAACATCCTAAAAAATAAAATTCCTGAATTGGAAAATTCCCGAATAATAAAATTCACGAATAATAAAAATACCGAGTTGTAAAATTTTTAAATTATAAAATTCCCGAATTGGAAAATTCAGGAATAATAAAATTTACGAAAGTTTATAATATTAGCCAATTGGAAAATTGAGAAATTATAAAATTTACCAAAGTTTATAATATTACCGTATTGGAAAATTCCCGAATTTAAACAATTACGATTTTTTAGAAATATGTTTGATTGATTAGAAATACAATAATGAAATTTCATTGTTTTTAATTATTTAAAATGTTTAAAATTTCGAAAATTATTATTATTTTACAGTCAAATAATAATTTTTGAAATTTATTGTATAAAAATAAATATAGATAATTAAAAAAATCAAATTCCCAATTTGGAAAATTGGGAATTTCGTTCCGAAAACAGTCGAGCTCGACCGAAAAATTCCGAAAAATAAAATTCCCGGCACTGTAAAATTACCGAATTGGAATATTCACGAATAAAAAAATTCCGGAATGATAAAATTGCCGAATTGGAAAATTCCCGAAAATTAAAATTCGAGAGTAATAAAATTCCCGAATTGGAAAATTGACGAACATTAGAATTTAATAAAATTTATAATATTACTGAATTGAAAAATTCCCGAATTTAAAGAATTACAATTTTTTATAATTATGTTTGATTGATTACAAATACAATAATGAAATTTAAATTTTTTTAAATTATTTTTAATGTTTAAAATTTGTAAAATTATTCATTGAATTAAAAATAACAATAATTGCATTTTTTAAGTTAGTGTTTTGTGACATTCAAGCAATAACTTTTGTAATTGTAAACATTAAAAATAATTTTAAAAAATAACATTCCAAATTTGAAAAGTCCGGAGTGAAAAGAATTTTTCTCGGGATTTTTCAGTCGTTCGGAAAATATTCGAGCACGACTGAAAAATCCCGAAAAGTAAAATTCCGGAATCTGAAAATTCCGGAATAATAATATTACCGAATTCTAAAATTAAAAAATAATAAAATTTCCGGTTTGGAAAATTCCCAAATTATCAAATTCCCGAATTGAAAAATTCCCGATTTGGGAAATTGGGATAGCTGAAAAATCCCGAAAAATAAAATTCCCGACGCTAAAATTCCTAAATCTGAAAATTTCGGAATAAAAATATTACCTAACTCTAAAATTAAAAAAATAAATAAAATTCCAGAAAAATAAAATTTCTGGTTTAGAAAATTCCCAAATTATAAAATTCCCGAATTGAAAAATTCTCGATTTGGGAAATTGGGATGGCCGAAAAATCCCGAAAAATAAAATTCCCGACAGTAAAATTCCTGAATCTGAAAATTTGGGAATAAAAAAATTCACGAATAATAAAATTGCCGAAAAATAAAAATACCGAATTAAAAAATTTCCGAAAATTAAAATTTGAGAATAATAAAATTGCCGGAAATTAAAAATACCTAATTTGAAAATTTCCTGATAATATAATTCTCGAAAGTTTATAATATTACCGAATTGAAAAATTCCCGAATTTAAAGAATTACAATTTTTTATAAATATGTTTGATTGATTACAAATACAGTAATGAAATTTTTCTTTTTTTAATTATTTTAATTGTTTAAAATTTCGAGAATTATTGTTTGAAGTTAAAATAACAATAATTTAAAAAATTTTTAGCATTATTGTTATTTTACATGCAAACAATATTTTTCGAAGTTTTAACATTAAAAATAATGTTTAAAAAATAAAATTCCCAATTTGAAAAATTCCGGAGTGAAAGGAATTTTTTTCGGGATTTTTCAGTCGTTCCGAAAATATTCGAGCACGACTGAAAAATTCAGAAAAATAAAATTCCTGAATCTGAAAATTTTTGAATAATAATATTACCGAATTCTAAAATTAAAAAATAATAAAATTTCAGAACAATAAAATTTCCAGTTTGGAAAATTCCCAAATTAGAAAATTCCCGAACATTAAAATTCCCGAACATTAAAATTCCTGAATAATAAAATTCCGGAACGACTGAAAAATCCCGAAAAATGAAATTCCCGACACTGTGAAATTCCCGAATTGGAAAATTCAACTATAATAAAATTCACGAATAATAAAATTGTCGAAAAATAAAAATAACGAATTGGAAAGTTCCCGAACATTAAAATTCGAGAATAATAAAATTGCCGAAATTTAAAAATACCGAATTGGAAAATTTCCAAATAATAAAATTCCCGAATTGGAAAATTAAGGAATAATAAAATTTACAACAGGTTATAATATTACCGAAATGGAGAATTCCCGAATTTAAACAATTACGTTTTTTATAAATATTTTTGATTACAAATACAATAATTTTAT
>JAAAKG020095747.1:0-16108 GCA_010014905.2 Druon quercuslanigerum
TTCCGCATAACAAAATTCCCAAATTTAAACATTCCCGAGTATTCATAATATTTCAGAATTTTAAAATTCCAAAAAAGTTTCTAACTATTGCCGAATTTGAAAATTTCCGCATAATAAAATTCCCAAATTTAAACATTCCCGACTAAAAAAATTCTCAACTGTTTATAATATTGCCGCATCTCAACATTCCCGAATAATAAAATTCCCGTGAGTTTATAAGATTGCCGAATTTTAAAATTCTCGAGAGTTTATAATCCCGAATTTTAAAATTCCTGCACAATAAAATTCCTGAATTGGGAAATTCCCGAATTGGAAAGTTTAAAATTCCAGAATAATAAAATTCCAAAAAGTTTGTAATATTGTCGAATTTGAAAATTTCCGCAAAATAAAATTCCTGAATATCAAAATTCCCGCATAAAATTGTTTATAAAATTTCCGCATCTCAGCATTCCCGAATAATAAAATTCCCTAATATTGTCGAATTTTAAAATTCCCGTGAGTTTATAATATTGCCGGATTTGAGAATTCCCGCATTTCCTGAATTCTAAAGTTTCCGGCTGTTCATATTATTGCCGAATTTTAAAATTCCAGAATAATAAAATTCCAAAAAGTTTGTAATATTGTCGAATTTGAAAATTTCCGCATAATGAAATTCCTAAAATGCAAAATTCCCGCATAATAAAATTCCCAATCTTAAACATTCCAGGCTAATAAAATTCCCAACTGTTTATAATATTGCCGCATCTTAACATTCCCGAATAATAAAATTCCCGTGAATTTATAATATTGTCGAATGTTAAAATTCCCGCGAGTTTATAATATTGCCGAATTTGAAAATTTTCGCATAATAAAATTCTTGAATTGAAAAATTTCCGAATAATTAAATTCCCAAATTTAAACATTACCGACTAATAAAATTCCAAAATGTCTATAATATTACTGCATCTCAACATTCCCGAATAATAAAATTCCCTAATATTGTCGAATCTTAAAATTCCCGTGAGTTTATAATATTGCCGAATTTGAAAGTTTCCGTATAATAAAATTACCATATAATAAGATTCCCAAATAATAAAATTCCCAAATAATAAAACTCCCAAATATTAAAATTCCAAAATAATAAAACTCCCAAATAATAAAATCCCCAAATAATAAAATTCCCAAACAATAAAATTCCCGAACAGATTACATTGTTACGGAATTGAAAAATTCTTTCATAATAAAATTCCCGAATTGGGAAATTCTCACATAATAAAATTCCCGAAATGGAAAGTTCCCGACTGTTCATAATATTGCCGCATTTTAAAATTCCAGAATAATAAAATTTCAAAAAGTTTGTAATATTGCCGAATTTTAAGATTCCCGCTGAATAAAATTTCCGAAATCATTTTATTACAAAAAATTGTTATCAAATATATAATTTTTTCACCAAGTAGTTGAATTTTCAACCATAAAGATTAATAATTTTCTACCAAAATAGTTTAATTTTTAGGATAATAAAAAATTTACAATTTTTTATTTAAAAAATTTACAATTTTTTATTTAAAAAATTAATTAAATTAAGTATTACAATTATTTTTTTATTTATAAAAAAATTAATTGTTTATATTAGGGAATTTTAAAGTTGGGGAATTTTCCACATTATTATTTAATTTAAAATGACAATAATTAAAAAATAGATATTTCTGGATTACATTTTTTTCAATTGTTGTCATGTTAAATTCATATTTAATTATTGTATTTTTAAGGAATAAACAATATTTATGAACAAAAAATCTTTAATTGTTTAAATCCGGGAATTTTTTAGTTCGGATACATTATAATACAGCAATTTTCTTTACGGCATTTTATTATTTAATAAATTTTCAATTCGGAAATTTTACATTGTCGGGAATTTTAGTTTTCAGAATTTCCCAGTCGTAATTAATTTTTTAATAAAAAATTAATTAAATTAGGTATTAGAATTGTTCTTTTATTTATAAAAAAATTAATTGCTTACATTAGGGAATTTTATAATTGGGAAATTTCTCTGATTATTGTTTAATTTAAAATGACAATAATTAAAAAACAGATATTTCTGGATCAATTTTTTTCCAATTATTGTTTGAATTTTAATTCATATTTAATTATTGTATTTTTAAACAACAAACAATATTTATGAACAAAAAAATCTTCAATTGTTTAAATCCGAGAATTTTCAAGTTAGGATAATTTAATTAATTTTTAAATTCAGAAATTTTACATTGTCGAGAATTTTATTTTTCAGAATTTCCCAATCGTCCCATCTAGCTTAGCACTGTCACCCTTCAAATATAAGCGCATCGCCTGAATGTGCAATTTCGTACAAATAGAATCCGCGGATGTTCTAAAACTGTTGTAAACGACTTTAATTTCGTCTCTCTTGTCATCGCCACGTCCCACGCTGTCCTTACATAATATTTAAGAAGCGCCCAAAAAAAAAAAAAAAACCCTCTGACCTCTGGAGTCCCAATTACATAACCCCCCCCCCCCCCCTCGTTAAAGTGCAACGTGGTTCTTACTCACCAGGTCTTTATGAAGGTCTTTACTGATGTGCGAGGTTAGTTTCATGGTCCCGACAAAAACAAAAAAAATGCCCAGCAGGACTGATAAGGATTTCAAGACAATCGAACCCATCGTCATAGGTTCGGCTCGCTCAGCGAGTGTCCCACTAGCTCCGTAACTTTATTCACAGCGACACAATATTCACCACGAGAAATCAATTCGGATCGAAAGCCGAGCACTTCTGTTGCCTCGTTACAATTCCTCGGCGCGTAAGAATATTATTAGATTAGGAAAAGGCGATTCGAGGGAAATCGATAGTCACCAACCACTTGTCCCTTCCCCCTTTGCCCCTTTTTTTCTCCCTCCTTCACCAGGTGGTTGTTTTTTGATTTTAGACTGGCATCTTGGAACCGGGCGGAAAGATGGTGGAAAAATTGTAACTCAGTCGCGCGTGATATTATTGATAACGTCCATGTTTCGACGACGTCGTCGTCGTCGTCGCGACAGCGCTAACCACGGGGACGCTCGGCGTCGTGTGACGTCAGTCAATCAGAGAAACACGGTAGAGCGACGCCGACGCCTCGAATAGGTGCCGTCGCACCCCCTACTATAGAGACGTGGAACTACCCTTGGGGAATTCCCCCTTTTTGGAAATCTTTACATTACACAGGCCAACATCGTGGTTTTGTTTGTTGGAAACTGGACGGTCATTTCCGAAGTAATTGGCGTAACTTGGTAAAGAAAAATGGTAATTGAACTCGGCGACTCTTAAATTGAAGAGAAAGAGCAGTACTATATGATACAACTAAAGAAAAATCCCAAAAAATGTGTCTTCTGTACATAACCTCAAAAGTAGCCAAAAACGCCGTTTTTTGGGAACATAACCTCAAATATCTTAAAATCCTGACATGATGGGCCAAAACTACCCCATTATTTGCAGGCCTGGTGGGTTGGGATGGGAAAGCGCCCTAAGGCCTATCTATACACTAGGTACCAGGGAGCTTCGATGAAAAAAAAGGTCTGCGAATTAGGAAGGGGAGCCAGCTTGAGGGGATGATGAGAAGTCGAGGAATACAATGCTTACGAGCCGAGGCTCAAATAAGAATAGGGGGGATTCCTGAACTAATTTTAGGGGATGAGAACTTTCTTCTAAAATGCAGGCCTAGGTTTATCTATTTTTTTCAGTGTGTCCACAATTTTTCTACGGACAAATTTCCGGTTTTTAATATAAAATAGCCGTTAGGGACCGTGCATAAATTATATAAATTGTATAGCTGGGGGGGGGGGCAACATTTTTTTTAGATTATCTTGCAAGGGGGTACGTGGTCTAACTCTAACCCATTTCTTGTGTAATATATTTTCAAGTGTGATTCAATAAAAACTAATTTAAAATTATTAATTTTAGATGTTAATTTTGTTTGTCTACTGGTCTATATCAATATTATTAAAATATTTATAAATCTTAAGATTGTGAAAAAAATGTCTCTATCTCCGCTGCATTTTTTTCACAATCTCAAGATTTATCAATATTTTAATAATATTGATATAGGCCAGTGGACAAACAAAATTAACATTTAAAATTAATAATTAAATATTCCCAGGTCAATAAACCTAAGATCAACAATTAAAATATGAATTCTAATTTAAAATATTTATTTATTATAAATGTAAATAATCTTTTTAAACAACTAATTGTCAGCTATTATTTTCCAAGAAAAATTTTCAGTAATTATTTACTTTTTATTGACAATTTAAGTTGGAAGGTTATTTATTTGGGTTAAGAATTGAGCTTTAAAATTTCAGGTTAAAATTCATTTTTTTGGGTTCAAACTGCTTTTATTTGGTTGGAAATTTAATTATTTTCTTAAAAATACAAGTTTTTTTTTATTTGTAGAAAATTCAACCAATTTGCTCATTATCTCTTTTTTCGGTTTGAAAATTAATATTTTGTTGTAAAAATTGCACCTTTTTTTAGTTAAAAATAAAACTTTATGGTAAAAAAGTAATATGTGCTTCTTAAAAATTAACTTTTTCGTTAAAAATTCACACTGTCGGATTGAAAATATAACTTTTTTTGAAAACTTACCTTTTCTGCTAAAAAAGTTTTATTATTTTATTTATTTTTTTTTTGTTTTTAATTCAAACTTAGATATTCCATTGTATATTTTTTAGAATAAAAAATTAACTATTTGGTTGAAAATTCGCTTTTTTGTAAAAACTTAATTTTCTTGCTTGGAAATTTAAGTATTGGGTTAACATATTTTGTATTTTTTTAAAAATTCGTTTTTTTTTTAGTAAAAATTTAATTCTTTTAAATAAAAAATGCAACTGTTTGATTGAGAATTAATTTTTGAATGTTAAAAACTCACTTTCTCGGATCAAAATTTAAAATTTTTTCAAGAAAATTCGTCTGTTTGAAATTCATTTTTAACAATTTGGTAGAAAATTCCAATATTTAGTCGAAAATTCTATTTTTTTTTTTTTTTTTGTTAAAAACTTATATTTTCGAGATGAAAATTCGGTTGAAAAGTATTTTTTTTTGAAGAAAATTTAACCATTTTGCTCATTTTTTCTTTTTTTGGTTTAAAAATATATTTTTTTTGGTAAAAATTGTATCTTTTCTAGTTAAAATTTTTCTTGTTAAAAATTAACGTTTTCGCTAAAAATTCATACTTTGGGACTGAAAATATAACTTTTTTTTTTTAAATTTTTCTTCTTTGGTAAAAAAGTTCTTTTTTTTTGCTTTGTAAATAATTCTCTTTAGTAAATAAAAAGTTTTTTAATTCAAACTTAACTATTCCATTGTATATGTTTTTAGAATAAAAATTTAACTATTTAGTTGAAAATTCTCTTTTTTGTACAAAATTAATTTCCTTGGTTGAAAAATTAACTATTGGGTTTAAAATTAATTTTGATTGTTAAAAACTCACTTTCTCGGATAAAAATTTCAACTGTTTTCAAGAAAGTTCGTCTTGGTGAAATTCATTTTCAACAATTTGGTAAAAAATTCTAATATTTAGTCGAAAATTACATTATTTTGTTTTCTTGAAAACTTATATTTTTTACATAAAAATTCAGCCGCTTTGTAACAAAAATCGCTTTTCTAAATTAAAATTGTCTGTTTTTGAATGCAAATTTAACTATTCTATTTTTTTTTTAAAAGTGATCTACTTAAACAAAAAATGTATGCAGTTTTTTAAAAATTCGTATTTTCGGTAGAAAAACAATTTTTTTGTTAAAATATGCAACTGATTGTTTAAAAATAATTTTTCTGTTTGTTAAAAAATGCGGCTTTAAATTATAAATTATTGCTATTACATTTTTAGTAATTAGAAAATTTAAGTATGGGGTTTAAAATGTATGCGTTTTGTTAAAAATACATTTTTTCAGTAGCTGAATATTCGTTTAATTCTTTTCAATTAATTTTTTTGAATAAAAAATTAAATAGCTCACTTTTGGTTAAAAATTGATTTTTATAGTTTAAAAACTTTACTATTTGACTGAAAATTTATGCAAATTCTTTAAAATTAACCTATTTTGGTTGAAAATTATTAAACTTCATGGTTGAAAATTCAACTATTTTGTAAAAAAATAATATATTTGATTAAAAAATTTTTTATTAAGTTAAAAAATTATTCGTTTGAAATTCAACTATTAATTTCTAAAAAAAACGATTTTTTTATTTGAAGATTCATTTTTGTTCAAAATTCTTTTTTTTTAAATTGTATTATTTTGTTGAAATTAGATTTGTTTTTTGTTTGAAAATATCTTCCTTTTACTGAAAATTTAATTATTCCATTTTTTCTTTTAAAAAAATTTCTTGAATTAAAAAAAAATTAAATTTTTTTGAATAAAAATTAACCTATTTTGGTAGAAAATTATTAATCTTCATGGTTGAAAATTCAACTATTTTGTGAAAAAATGATATATTTGATTAAACAATGTTTTATTAGGTTCAAAAATTATTCGATTTAAATTCAACTATTTATTTCTAAAAGAAAAACGATTTTTTTAGTTGAAGATTCGTTTTGGTAACAAAATTTTTATTGGAAAATTGTATTTTTTTGTTGAAATTAGATATTTTTTATGTTTGGAAATTTTCTTTTTTCACTGGAAATTTAATTATTCTTTTTTTCTTGAAAATAGATCTTTTTTAGTTGAAAATTCATCTATTTGGTTGAAAATTTATGCAGTTTTTTGAAAAATTAACCTATTTTGGTAGAAATTTTTTTTTCTTTATTGTTAAATTATATATTTCATTAAAAATGTATTTGTTAAGTTAAAAAATTATTCTTTCGAAATTCAACTATTAATTTCTAAAAAAAAAACGATTTTTTTAGTTGAAGATTCATGGTGGTAAAAAAAATTTTTTTTGTGAAAATTTTTTTAGTTGAAGATTCATTTTGGTGAAAAAAATTCAACTATTTTGGTTAAAAAATTATAGATTTCATTAAAAATTTATTTATTGAGTTAATTCTGCGTTCAAAATTCAACTATTAATTTCTAAAAAACGATTTTGTTAGTTGAATATTCATTTTGGTAAAAAAAAATTATTTTTTTAATTGTATTAATTATTTGAAATTAGATTTGTTTTTTGTTTTAAAGTCTCTTTCTGTAACTGAAAATTTAAGTATTCCATTTTTTCTTACAAATATTTATTTTTTAAGTGAAAATTCAACTATTTGTTTGAAAATTCATGTATTCTGTCAAAAACTTGTCTTCTACATCTATACATTTTTTTCTCAGAATTAACGTTTTTAGGTTGAAAATTAAACTCATTTCGAGTAAAAATAATTTTTTCCGGGTGTAAGATTTACATTTTAGGTTTTTTTATTGTTGAAAATTTAAATTTTTAGTTTGTAAATTTAAATGTTTTGTAGAAAATCCATCATTCTGCATCAAAAAATCAAAAACTTGATACAAAATTCAATTAGGTATTTAGTAGAAAACTTTTTTTTCTTATTGAAATTTATTATTTAAAAAAGAAAAATTTTATTGAGTTGAAAAATTCTTGGTTCGAAATTCAATTATTAGTTTATAAAAAAACTATTTTTTTAGTTGAAGATTTATTTTGGTTAAAAATTATGTTTTTTTTTAAATTGTAAATTGTTTAAATTAGATTTGTTTTTTGTTTGACAATTTCTTTCTTTAAATGAATGAATCTTCATGGTTAATAATTCAACTATTTGGTGACAAAATTATATATTTCATTAAAAAAAAATTTATTTTTGCGAAAAAAAATTCTTAGTTCAAAATTAAACTATTAATTTCTCAAAAACTATTTTCTTAGTTGAAGATTCATTTCGGTTAAATTATTTTTAAATGTACTGTTTTCAAAATTAGATTTGTTTGAAAAGTTCTTACTGTGACTGAAAACTTAAATTTCCATTTTTTGTTGAAAACAGATCATTTTTAGTTGAAACTTCAACTATTTGGTTGAAAATTTAACTAGTTTCTTGAAAATTAACCTATTTTGGTAGAAAATTATTAATCTTCAAGGTTAGAAATTCAAATATTTGTTAAAAAAATTATATACTTTAATAAAAAAAAATTTTTTTGCGATAAAAAAAGTCTTAGTTCAAAATTAAACTATTAATTTCTAAAAAACGATTTTCTTAGTTGAAGATTCATTTCGGTTAAAACTTTTTTTTTAATTGTAATTTTTTTAATTAGATTTGTTTGAAAATTTTTTTCTTTAGATGGAAATTTTTTGATTCCATTTTTGGTTGAAAATAGATCTTTTTTAGGAGAAAATATTCAACTATCATTTCGAATTAGGCTAATTTTTTCATTTCTTTCATTTCAATTCGAAATGTAGGTAAAATATAGGTAAAATTCATTTTTTTTTTAAATTGAACTGCTTTCATAAAAAATGTCTTTTTTTTGTTGTTGAAAATTTAAAATTGCAGTTTAAAAACGATTTTCTTAGTTAAAGATTCATTTTGGTTAAAAATTCTTCTTTTTTTTTAAATTGTACTTTTTTTAAATTAGATTTGTTTTTGTTTGAAAATTTCTTTAAGTAGAAATTTTATTATTGCATTTTTTGTTGCAAATAGATCTTTTTTAGTTAAAAATTCAGCTATACATTTGAAAATTTATGTAGTTTTTTAAACATTAATCTTCTTGGTTGAAAATTCAACTATTTGGTGAAAAATTATATATTTGATTAAAAAAAATTATTTTTTCGATAAAAAATTCTTAGTTTAAAATTGAACTATTAATTTCTAAAAACACGATTTTCTTAGTTAAAGATTCATTTCGGTTAAATTTTTTTTTTAATTGTACTTTTTTTTAGATTATATATTTTTTTGAGAGAATTTCTTTGTGTAACTAAAAATGTAATTATTCCATTTTTTTTTAAATAGATATTTTTTAGTTGAAAATTCAGCTATTTGTTAAAAATTTATGTAGTTTCTTAAAAATTAACCTATTTTGGTAGAAAGTTATTAATCTTCATGGATGAAAATTCAACTATTTGGTGAAAAAATTATATATATAATTGAAAAAAATTTATTTTTGCGATCAAAAATTCTTAGTTCAAAAGTTGAACTATTAATTTATAAAAAAACGATTTTCTTAGTTTAAGATTCATTTCGGTTATTATTTTTATTGAAAATGTATTTATTGAGTTAAAAAATTCATTGTTTGAAATTCAACTATTCATTTCTAAAGAAAAACGATTTTCGTAGTTGAAGATTCATTTCGGTAAAAATTTTTTTTTTAAATTGTACTTTTTTAAAAATTAGATTTGTTTTTTGTTTGAAAATTTGATTCTGTGACTGAAAATTTAATTATTTCATTTTTTTTTGAAAATAGATCTTTTTTAGTTGAAAATTCAGCTATTTGGATGAAAATTTAAATTTTCAGTTTTAAAATTTGACTGTTTTGTAGAAAATCCTTAATTCTGGATCGAAAATTCAAAAACTTGATACAAAGTTCAACTATTTAGTAGGAAACTTGTTTTTTTTTTTTTATTAAAATGTATTACTTTTTAAATCAAAATTCATCTTCATGGTTAAAAATTTAACTGTTCAGTGAAAAAATTATATACTTGATTAAATTTTTTTTTGCGCATAAAAATTCTTCGTTCAAAATTCAATTATTAATTTCTTAAAAAAACAATTTTCTTAGTTGAAGATTCAATTCAGTTAATATTTTTTTTTTTTTGAAAATTGTACTTTTTTAAACGTTAGATTTGTATTTTGTTTGAAAATTTCTTTCTGTAACTGAAAAATTTACTTATTCCATTTTTTGTTGAAAATAGATCTTTTTTAGTTAAAAATTCATCTATTTGGTTAAAAAATTATATATTTCATTGAAAATGTATTTATTAAGTTCATAAATTCTTTGTTTGAAATTCAACTATTCATTTCTAAAGAAAAACGATTTTCGTAGTTGAAGATTCATTTCGGTAAAAAATTTTTTTTTAAATTGTACTTTTTTTAAAATTAGATTTGTTTTTTGTTTGAAAATTGTTTCTGTGACTGAAAATTTAATTATTTCATTTTTTTTGAAAATAGATCTTTTTTAGTTGAAAATTCAGCTATTTGGATGAAAATTTAAATTTTCAGTTTTAAAATTTGACTGTTTTGTAGAAAATCCTTAATTCTGGATCGAAAATTCAAAAACTTGATACAAAGTTCAACTATTTAGTAGGAAACTTGTTTTTTTTTTTTTATTAAAATGTATTACTTTTTAAATCAAAATTCATCTTCATGGTTAAAAATTTAACTGTTCAGTGAAAAAATTATATACTTGATTAAATTTTTTTTTGCGCATAAAAATTCTTCGTTCAAAATTCAATTATTAATTTCTTAAAAAAACAATTTTCTTAGTTGAAGATTCAATTCAGTTAATATTTTTTTTTTTTTGAAAATTGTACTTTTTTAAACGTTAGATTTGTATTTTGTTTGAAAATTTCTTTCTGTAACTGAAAAATTTACTTATTCCATTTTTTGTTGAAAATAGATCTTTTTTAGTTAAAAATTCATCTATTTGGTTAAAAAATTATATATTTCATTGAAAATGTATTTATTAAGTTCATAAATTCTTTGTTTGAAATTCAACTATTAATTTCTTTAAAATAAAACGATTTTCTTAGTTGAAGATTCATTTTGGTTAAAAATTCTTTTTTTTTAAATTGTATTATTTTGTTGAAATTAGATTTGTTTTTTGTTTAAAAATTTCTTGAACTGGAAATTTTATTATTCCATTTTTCCTTGAAAAAAAAATTATTTTTATTTGAAAATTCAGATATTTTTTCTCACTATTAATGTTTTTAGGTTCAAAATTATAGTCTTTCATTTCAAATTAAACTAATTTTTTCAAAGTTCTTTTTTGGATGTTATATTCACACTTTGAGTAAAATTCATATCTTTGTTTTAATTGATCCTTTTTGATGAAAATTCTCTTTTTTTGTGTTGTTGAAAATTTGAATGTTTTGTAGAAAATCCATCATTCTGAATCGAAAAATCAAAAACTAGACACAAAATTCAACTATTTAGAAGAAAACTTTTTTTTCTTTTTGAAATTTATTATTTAAAAAAAATTTTTAATATTGAGTTGAAAAATTCTTCGTTCGAATTTCAACTATTAATTTATTTTAAAATGGATTTTTTTAGTTGAAGATTTATTTTGGTTAAAAATTATTTCTTTTTTTTTTAAATTGTACTTTTTTAAATTAGATTTGTTTTTTGTTTGAAAATTTATTTCTTTAAGGGGAAAATTTTTTATTCCATTTTTTGTTGAAAATAGATCTTCTTTAGTTAAAAATTCAGTTATTCGATTGAAAATTTATGTTGTTTCTTAAAAAATAACCTATTTTGGTAGAAAGTTATTATTATTATTATTAAATATATGATTTAAAAAATTTTTATTGAGTTAAAAAATTCTTCATTCGAAATTCAACTATTAATTTATAAAAAAAAACGATTTTCTTAGTTGAACAATCATTTCGGTTAAGTTTTTTTTTTAAATTGTACTTTTTTTAAAATTATAATTGTTTTTTGTTTCAAATTTTCTTTATGTAACTGAAAACTGAATTATTCAATTTTTTGTTGAAAATGGATATTTTTTATTTGAAAATCCAGATATTTGGTTAAAAATTTATGTAGTTTCTTAAAAATTAACCTATTTTTGTAGAAAATTATTAATCTTCATGGTTGAAAATTTAACTATTTGGTGAAAAAATTATATATTTGATTTAAAAAAATTTATTTTTGCGATAAAAATTTCTTCGTTCAAAATTAAACTATTAATTTCTAAAAAAACGATTTTCTTAGTTGAAGATTCATTACGGTTAAATTTTTTTTTGAAAATTGTATTGTTTTTAACATTATATTAGTTTGAAAATTTCTTTCTGTGACTGAAAACTTCATCATACCATTTTTTGTTCAAAATAGATCTTTTTTAGTTGAAAATTCAGCTAAAAAATTTTTTTTATTGAGTTGAAAGTTTTTCGTTGGAAATTCAACTATTAATTTATTTTAAAAAACGATTTTCTTAGTTGAAGATTCATTTTGGTTAAAAATTCTTTTTTTTTTAAATTGTTCTGTTTTAAATTAGATTTGTTTTTTGTTTGAAAATTTACTTCTTCAAGTGGAAATTTTATTATTCCATTTTTTGTTGAAAATAGATCTTTTTTAGGTGAAAATTCAGCTTTTTGATTGAAAATTTATGTAGTTTGTTTAAAAAAAAATCTATTTTGGTAGCAAATTATTATTATTATTATTATTAATTATATATGAGATTAAACATTTTTTTATTGAGTTAAAAAATTCTCCATTTGAATTTCACCTATTAATTTCTAAAAAAAAAACGATTTTCTCAGTTGATTTTTTCCAAGTTATTTTTTGGGTGTAAGATTACACATTTTAGGTAAAATT
The DNA here is from genome assembly GCA_010014905.2 of Druon quercuslanigerum. Taxonomy (NCBI): domain Eukaryota; kingdom Metazoa; phylum Arthropoda; class Insecta; order Hymenoptera; family Cynipidae; genus Druon; species Druon quercuslanigerum. The sequence goes on from JAAAKG020095747.1 coordinate 12,408, forward strand.
CACATCTTTGTTTGAAAATTCTCTTTTTTTTTAGTTGTTGAAAATTTTAAGGTTTTGTAGAAAATTCATCATTCCGGCTCAAAAATTCAAAAATTTGATAAAAAGTTCAACTAATTAGTAGAAAAGTTATTTTTCTGATTAAAATTTAATATTTTTTTAATTAAAATTAATCTTCATGTTTGAAAATTCAACTACTTGGTAAAGAAATTATATATTTTATTAAACATTTTTTTATTGAGTTGGAAAATTCTTCGTTTGTAATTCAACTATTAATTTATAAAAAAAAACGATTTTCTTAGTTGAAGATTCATTTTGGTTAAAAATTCTTTTTTTTTGGTTGAAAATCGTACTTTGTTTTAAATTATATCTGTTTTTTGTTTGAAGGTTTCTTTCTGTAACTGAAAATTTACTTATTCCATTTTTTGTTAAAAATAGCTCTTTTTTAGTTAAAAACTCAGCTATTTAATTGAAAATTTATGTAGTTTCTTAAAAAATAACCTATTTTGGTAGAAAATAATTAATCTTCACAGTTGAAAACTCAAATATTTGGAGAAAAAATTATATTTGATTGAAAAAAAATTATTTTTGCGATAGAAAATTCTTTGTTCAAAATTAAACTAATAATTTATGAAAAACGATTTTGTTACTTGAAGATTCATTTCGGTTAAAAAATTTTTTTTATAATTGTACTTTTTCAAACATTAGTTTGGTTTTTTGTTTGGAAATTTCTTTCTGTAACTGAAAATTTAATTATTCCATTTTTTTGGAAAATACATCTTTTTTAGTTAAAAATTCAGCTATTCGGTTGAAAATTTAAATTTTCAGTTTGAAAATTTAAATGTTTTGTAGAAAATCCATCATTCTGGATCGAAAATTCAAAAACTTGATACAAAGTTCAACTATTTAGTAGAAAACTTGTTTTTCTTATTGAAATTTATTATTTTTTTAATCAAAATTAATCTTCATGGTTTAAAATTTAACTATTTGGTAAAAAAATTATGCATTTCATTTTAAAAAAATTTGTTTGCAAAAAAATTCTTAGTTCAAAATTAAACTAATAATTTCTAAAAAACGATTTTCTTAGATTCATTTCGGTTAATTTTTTTTTAAATTGTTCTTTTCTTAAAATTAGATTTGTTTATTGTTTAAATATTTCTTTATGTAACTGAAAATTTAATTATTCCATTTTTTGTTGAAAATAGATCTTTTTTAGTTGAAAATTTATGTAGTTTTTTAAAAATTAATCATTATGGTTGAAAATTCAACTATTTGGTGAAAAATTATGTATTTGATTAAAAAAAAATTATTTTTTCGATAAAAAATTCTTAGTTCAAAATTGAACTATTAATTTCTAAAAAACGATTTTCTTAGTTATAGATTCATTTCGGTTAATTTTTTTTTTTAAATTGTACTTTTTTTAAAATTACATTTGTTTTGTGTTTAAAAAATTCTTTTTGTAACTAAAAATTTTTTTGATCTTTTTTAGTTAACAATTCAACTATTTGGTGGAAAAATTATATGTTTGATTGAAAAAAATTGATTTTTGCGATAAAAAATTCTTAGTTCAAAATTAAACTATTAATTTATAAAAAAACGATTTTCTTAGTTGAGGATTCATTTCAGTTCATTTTTTTTTTAAATTGTACTTTTTTAAACATTAGATTTGTTTTTTGTTTCAAAATTTCTTTCTGTAACTGAAAATTTAATTATTCCATTTTTTGTTGAAAATAGATCTTTTTAGTTGAAAATTCATCTGTTTGGTTGAAAATTTATGTAGTTTCTTAAAAATTAACCTATTTTGGTAGAAAATTATTTTTGTTTATTGTTGAAAATTCAACTATTTGGTGAAAAATTTATATATTTGATTGAAAAATATTTATTTTTGCGATAAACAATTCTTAGCTCAAAATTAAACTATTAATTTATAAAAAACCGATTTTCTTAGTTGAGGATTCATTTCAGTAAAAAAAATTTTTTTTAATTGTACTTTTTAAAAAATTATATTTGTTTGAAAATTTCTTTCTGTAACTGAAAACTCAATTATTCCATTTTTTGTTTAAAATAGATCTTTTCAGTTGAAAATTCAGCTATTTAATTGAAAATTTATGTAGTTTCTTAAAAATTAACCTATTTTGGTAGAAAATTATTAATCTTCACGGTTGACAATTCAACTATTTGGTGAAAAAATTATATATTTCATTAAAAAAAAATTTATATTTGCGATAAAAAATTCTTAGTTCAAAATTAAACTATTAATTTCTGATAAAAACGATTTTTTTAGATGAAGATTTATTGTGGTTAAAAATTTTTTTTAATTGTACTTTTTTTTTAATTAGATCTGTTTGAAAATTTATTTTTGTAACTGAAAACTTAATTATTACATTTTTTCTTGTAAATAGATCTTTTGTAGTTCAAAATTCAGTTATTTGGTTAAAAAATTATATATTTTATATATATATATAATTATATATTTAATTTTTATTTAATTTATTTTTGCGATAAAAAATTCTTCACTTGAAACTCAACAATTAATTTCTTTAAAAAAAAAACGATTTTCTTAGTTGAAGATTCATTACGGTTAATTTTTTTTTGAAAATTGTATTGTTTTTAACATTAGATTAGTTTGAAAATTTAATTATTCCATTTTTTGTTGAAAATAAATCTTTTTTAGTTGAAAATTCAGCTATTTAGTAGAAACTTATTAATCTTCATAGTTGAAAATTCAACTATTTGGTTAAAAAATTATATATTTAATTTTTATTAAATTTATTTTTGCGATAAAAATTCTTCACTTGAAATTCAACTATTAATTTAAAAAAAAAAACGATTTTCTTAGTTGAAGATTCATTACGGTTAATTTTTTTTTTGAAAATTGTATTGTTTTTAACATTAGATTAGTTTGAAAATTTAATTATTCCATTTTTTAGTTGAAAATTCAGGTATTAGGTTGAAAATTTATGTAGTTTCTTACAAATTAACCTATTTTGGTTGAAAATTCAACTATTTGGTGAAAAAATTGTATATTTGATTTAAAAAAAAAAATGTTTGCGATAAAAAATTCTTAGTTCAAAATTAAACTATTAATTTCTAAAAAAAAACGATTTTCTTAATTGAAGATTCATTTCAGTAAAAAAATTTTTTTTAATTGTAGTTTTTTTAAAATTAGATTTGTTTTTTGTTTGAAAATTTCTTTCTGTAACTGAAAATTTGATAATTCCCTTTTTTGTTAAAAATAGATCTTTTTTATTCTGTCAAAAATTTGTCTTCTACAATTGTACATGTTTTTTTTAAAATTAAACTCTTTTATTGAGATTTAAACTAATTTCTTTGGCTGAAGATTCATATTTTCGGTAAAATTCATATGTGTTTTCAGGTTGAATATTGAAATATTTTGTAAAAAATTCATCATTCTGGCTCAAAAATTCAAAAATTTGATAAAAAGTTCATACTATTTAGTAGAAAACTTGTTTTTCTTATTTAAATTTTTTATTTTTCATATGAAGATTAATATTTTTAATTATTTCGTTAAAAATTCAACTTTTACATTTTTTTGTGAATTCCTACTTTTTGTTTAATAATTCTCAACTACTTGTTTAAAAGTTGAACTAAAATTTTAATTTATAAGCAACAGTAAGATTTTTCCTTTGTTCCTTCCAGCCCGCCAACCCCACACCCCCCCACCCCCCCTCTTCCACCTTCCG
>JAAAKG020095758.1:0-16107 GCA_010014905.2 Druon quercuslanigerum
CCTATAGTTAAACATAAAATATGTTAATCCTAAACATCTAGATTTTACGTTTGAACATCCATTTTTCTCCGTGTACTTTACCCTAATTGTGAATAAAAAAAAACTTAAGGTATTCCTAATCTAAAAGAAAAAAACAACTCTGCCCAAAAACTTATCTATTGTACATTTAGTGTACCTGTAGCGCCAGTAAGAAAAAAATATATGTTAATATATGTATATGTGTTAAAATATAGACCATCCCTAAGTTCACTCAAAATACGTGAACCTATGAAATATCAATCTATTAAAATATCTTTGGTAGGATATTAAACATTATTTTAATTAATCTAAAATTATATATTCAGAATCAAAAAATGCTTCATGGATTCCCCAGCATGAAGACATTTCGCAAGACTCGAGAAAATCTCAATCCGACTCAATAAATTCGGCTCAAGGTCTCTTTAATTAAGTTTTTAGTTAAACTGCAATACATGTATGATTTATTGTTTTCATTTTATGTCAATAAAATTTGCTGGAGTAAAATTATTAAATTTTCATTGCAGTACCAGAATATACATAATATTACATCAATCTAACTTTCTACTCAGCGATCGAAAATCAAAATTATTATTAAGAATTTATTGAATATAGGAAATTTATAATTTACTAAACATTTCTTTTATTCAATAAAATCACATTGTAGTTTTAGTTTGCATTAAAAAAAAGTAAGAAGATGGACGGATGTAAAATTTATATACATTTAATAATGATTATTTATTAAGAATATTTGTATTCAAATTCTGTATATTTAAAAAAAAGTGCGCACTACAACGCATGCACATTAAAATAAGAATAAACACTGAATAGAGAATCTAATAAGTATTTGATTAAGTCGGTTATTGAGACATCCAAACATGCACAAATGGACATTTGTGCACATTTTGAGTAGTTAAATAGTACTTGTATTATATTGAATTAATTCTCATTAGGTCCTCATAAGGTCGAGGCTAGAGAATTTAAGAGAATAAAAAGAAGACTTATATTTGGACTCGGGAAAACTCTAAGACGTCAAATTTAAATTGAATATATGGCGATCTCTTACAAACATGATTATTTTAAATTGATCCAAAATTAAACAAACAAAATTGAAGTTAAATTTAGTAATTCTAAAATCATTATTCTTTTAATGTTGTAGATATTTAATCCATGAAGTAGGAAATGTGGAGCTTGGATGGTGTCGAAGGGTCCCATATTAAATTTAAACGTCTTACGAAAATCCGTATAAGGTTTTAATGGATATAAAACCGGATATAAAACCAGATAGACAAAATTGTATTCACAGAACCAAGTTCCGCATAAAGCCAGATTTAAAATTGGACACAATTACCCTATAAGTACCCGGATAGAATCCGATGAAAACCGTATAGGGTTTTACTAAACACTGAAAATATTTCACATATAACCGGATAAAGAACCAGATAGAAAAAATTGTATACACCGACCTCGTTCCACATAGAGCCAGATTTAAACCCGGACACAAATGCTGTATAAGTATCTGGACCGAAAATATTTCGTATACAATCGGATAAAAATCCAGTTAGAAAAACTTTTATACGCTGACCAAGTTCCGCGTATAAGCAGATTTAAAACTATACATGCAAATACCGTATAAAAACCAGAAAAATTCAAACAAATTCCGAATCCTATCCGTCCCTACCAGATCCCATCTGTCCTTAAAATTTTTGTGATCTCTTAAAATTTCTTGGAATTTTGTAAAATACCTTAAAAATTTCAAATCCTTTGAATTTAATTGCAAATTTTTTAATCTCTAAAATCCCCGGATAACCTATAAAATCGCATCATGTTGATAATATCTCTATAAATTCACTTTAATCCCGTGAATTATCTTGAAATTTATCAGATCTTTTAAAGTTTCTCCAAAATCTTTGAAAATATTGAGACCCACTGATACTAAACGAAACTTCTTGAAATCTTTTAAATTTCCTTGAAATCTTTGTAATTCTATGAAATCCTTCTGAATCTTTAAAATTACTCTAAATCTTTAACACTCTATAAAATCCTTTGAAATCCCTTAAAAATTTTAAATATTTTTAAACTTTAGAGCTTTGAAATGGCGGCAATGTTATTTTAGCCAATCAGCCAAGAAGTTGAAAAATATTTTTGAAGGCAAACAAAAAAATAGTTACATTAATAACTAATTCAATAGAAGTTTAATATTATACTAAGATCTCGGAACCCTTACTTTTAAAGCAACGGTCCCGAACTTTCAGGCATTAGGCCCCGCCCCTTAGCTCTCAGATCTCGAATTCTGTGCTCTTAAATCATAGAGTCTGACACTTTAAAGCACGTAAGAATTGTCGCTCTAAAATCACGCGCTCCCATGAACTCAGATCTTGAAATTTCTCTCCATGCAATTTCATTTTTTTTAATAGTAATAAAATAGTTGTCTCGTTAAAAAAAAGTGTCAAAAAGTGTTAATTGTCGTGTGAGTCGGAGACCATTTTTTTATATGCTTAATAAATAATATTGTCGAAGAACACATTTTCACCACTAAACTTCACTGAGAATTTGATTTGAGAAGAATATATCGAGTGGCAAATTTAAATTACTAAACTAAATCAAATATATAATTTTTAAATCTAAATTCCACATTCCAAAACAACATCTTGCATTCAAGCGTCTTTTAGAGTTTAAACTTTTATCTAATCTTTATAAAGGATTATTTTTTAATTTCTTGCGGAAAAATGATGCATTGCTAATTTGGTGGCACATAAAAGTTATAACAAATAAATATTATAAATATATGCAAATATAATCTTTCTATAAATATAATTCGAAAATCGGTCAAGTATTACATTCAAAAAGTTATTTTGCACGGAAACGTATTTTTAATTTAATGTGATTACAAAGAACCCCGAACGAAATATATGAAAAAAGATTTCAGGTGAAATTGTAATTTGCAATCATCTAAAGCATAAAAACCCTAGCCTGACTGAACTTTCATCGAAGGGTGTTTCCCATATATTTTGTGTTAGCTTCTTTCTAAGAATGAAATCTCTAAATAATAAAATGTCCAAACTGTTTGTAATAAAAATCAATAAATCTTTTATTGCAGAAAATGGACGGTAACAAGGATGGTGTGGTGACCCTTTCCGAATTCCTGGAGGCTTGTCGTGCAGATCCTGATATTTCCACCAACATAGCAGCCTTCGACACGGCCTTCTGACAGTCGATGCGACCTCACTACACGCCCTGGACCTGAAAATACTCTTGCAAGCAGATACGTTTCAGCATTCACATTTTTCTTCCTAAACTTGAAGAAAAAGTATGCACCAAAATGTTCTTGTGTGACGATTCCACGTCGTCTTGGAGAACCGGTCGATTCATCGGAAAACATCACCCCTCGCAAATAGTCGTGCCAATGGCAAGAGAAGAGAAACGGCGAAAAAAGGCAAAAGTGTAGACACAAAAATCGTAAAAGCTCAACTGTCGACACCTGCGACAATTCCCGTAAAAGAATGTTCTGAGTTCGAAAAGGACTCCCTAAAGTGAAAAGCCATTCAGCGGAATCAATTTTTGATGGTAAAAGATATATAGATGTTGGACAAGCTTTTTCAGCGTAAAAGCTATACTTTCAAAAAGATAAAACAAAGTTGTTTAGGAGCAAAATATATTTGAAACATATTCATGTGAAATTGCAAAGAAATGAACATTATCTATAATTGTGCCAAACGATTGCATTTTGATGAAATTAAAAAAAGGATCTGCTCGTTTTTTTAGACAGAAAGTGGTAAAGTGGATTCGCAAAAACTGAATATTCTTATAGCACGTTGATACAGATATTTTATTAATACTCATGATTCACGAATATTCATTTCTTGATATTTACTGACAATGAAATTCATCCATGGACTTTGCGATTCACTTTGTGATTAACTGGTGTTAATGTGGCAGATTCTTAAGGTGTCGACATAAAAATAAAATTTCGAAAAGTAACTTATACGGTGCTCAGTAAACACTCATGTTTCTCTTCAAGTCCGGTGCTAGTACCACTTCGTTAAAAGAAAACTGAATACTTGTCGACTAAGTTTCCCCTCTGCAGTTCTATTATTTCGAGTTTTGTATTTTGTATAGACAGAGAAGAGTATATATAGATATATACATATAGTTATTCTCAGACGTAAGTGAAAACGCATGAGCATATTTGAATGATTCATCGAGAAAATTATTAATTTAAATTATCGTTATTAGCTTCGAAAGCCAATGGAGAATTTTTGAATTGTTGTATCTAGTGTGTAAGGGTGCCAATGTGAACGATGAAAAGTATATTTATTTTTGTGGCAGATAGGGCACAGAAAACTTAGTCTTAAAGACGGGGCGATCCACGACTCGTCCTTGTGCCTGTTTCAGAACGAGATCGTACGTACAGCCTGGCCCTGTTACCCCTTTCGTCCTGAAGATGTGTGAATGAGTCGTGGTCTGTCCTTAAAAAGGCGCAGCTAAAAAAAGAAACAAATCAAAGTTATTCTATATACAATAATAGATCAAAGTTTTTTCCACTTTTGGCAAAAACAAATTATTGATGCAAGACGTGTAATTAAAAAAAATTGTCACTACTGTAATTACTTTTAATAATTTAAATATATATAATTATATATATATATATATATATAATATATATATAATTTAAATATATATAATAATTTAAACTTTTAATAAGTTACAGTAATTACAATTACTGTAAATAAAAAAACACCTCGACACAATCGCATATAAATATTAAACAGAATCTTTTTATATCTTTCAAAAACTTTTTGAACTGTTAAAATAATAAAATAGTGAAAACAACTGGATTATTGTGAAGTTTCTATTTTTAGCAGCGTCCATGTTAATGTGTAAATTTAAAGTATAAATTGAGATAAACATCGAATGTTGTCTCATAAAATCGATCACTACCACAAGTCTTTGAAATTAATCCATAATAAATGTATAAAGATGAAGAGAAGGGAGGAACCACTATTTAGACATATTCGAGTTTCCCTCGAGTGAACCCAGTACCTACTTTACCTTAATTGTGAATGAAAAAAGACTTAAAGTATTCCTAATCTAAAAGAAAAAAACAACTCTGTCCAAAAACTTATCTATTGTACATTTAGTGTACCTGTAGCGCAGTAAGCTGTAATGTTCAAGTTAGCTGTTCCAACTCATGGTACTACACCACCACTTAAATTGTTCGACGTACTTTATCTATCTCTTAAGGCAGGAATGTGCCGAATTTCAAATTTATGAAATTAGCATAAATTTCTTCAACAAGTAAAGCCTGATATATCCTACAGTTGAGGCATCGATACACAATTAGGTTTGGTAGCAAGCATGTTTCAGTCCCTAGTGGGCTACATGAATGGAAAGGTACGCTAGAGCGTCATCGTATAAAGTGGCCATATAGTGACCGTACCGTGTACTTTGCCCGCTAGGGTATACTTTTATCCTTTTCACTTTTATTTGCAATTTCACATGGAACTGAACACTTCTTTGATCTTTTTACGAATTTATTTTTATGTAAATGTATTTAATCATTCATTAAAATATTTTAAGTTGTGCGGGACAACCCGATATGCATACATAAATAAATAAATACATGTATATAAATATAACTGTGCAAAAAAAAGAGTTCAGTTGTATATGAAATTGTAAATAAATGTGAAAAAAGATGATAATATGCTCCAGCGGTAACCGGTTCGTTTATGTGATACGCTTGGGGTTACTTTAAAGAACTTTTTCAATCAGTCAACTTTTTCTAATTTGTAAGAATCTTCATCATTTTAAGACAATTCAAGTAAATTTAAAATAGTTTTTAATGGATCCAAGATTCATAATTTGAGATAGTTCAATATAATTGAATAGAAGTTGCTATAAATCAAAGAAATACAAGATAAACTCAATTTAAAAAGTAAGTCTCAGAGAATTTATTCAAATTCCACTGATTTGTAAATTCTGCTGAATTCACATAATTTTACTAATTCTTCAATTAATTCAATTAATTCATGATAAGTCACAAGTAATGTGAGGGCTTAAAACAAATTGAACAGGAACATTCTTTGGTAGTGAGTTAAATTTCAGCTTGTTTCTTTTGAAATACAAGTACATTCAATAAAATTAAACTCAATTTAAAAGGAATTGAAAGACTAATTGAGTAGATTTAAATTCAATTTCGCTGAATAATAGCGTAACTATATTAAATTCGCGCAAATTTAATCATAATCATGCAAATTTAAATAATTTCAGTTATACTTCGAATTAATTCAATGCTTAATCCACTGAATTTAAGGTATGTTTATTATAATGGAATTAAATCAATCTCAATGTCAAATAATTCATATAAATTCAATCAAATTGAAAGTAATTCAAGTAAATTCAAGAAGATTCTGTGAAATTAAATTATTTTAAGGAATTCAGAGAGATTAGAGACATATTCAACATAACTAAATTGAGTTAGAGTGAATTTAGATTGAATTTCACTCAATTTTAGTGGGATTTCGTTGAATTCGTAAAAATTAAATTATTTTGGAGTGAATCGCCTAGAATTCCATTGAATTTAAGTGAATTTTACTGAATTTATGTGTTTTTTACTGCACTCAAATAGATTACACAGAATTCAAATAAATTGAACAGAATTCACGTTAAATACGGTAATTTTAGGTAAACTTAAAAACAGTCTGAAGAATTTAAACTTCTATTATATTTAACTAAATTTTACATAAATTTGAAAGAATATTATTGAATTCACCTCGTCGAACCCAATTCAAAGCCATTTATTTTAATTCAAGCCCTAATAAACGCCAAGGAATTCGACAAAATTAAAATAAATTTAAGAACTCCAGAAAAGTTGAAGACATTTCCATTTGACATTAGCAGAAACGCTGGCAATATTTTTAATTTGAAGTTCAGTTAGAAAGTAAAAACTGCGAGGATGCCAAGAATTTGGGTTGCTTGATTGATTCCTCAAGTTTTTGATACAACCAAACTCTTCTTTCTGGACATTTGCATTCATATCTAATAAAAAATAATAAATTTTGTAAAAAGAAATGTGTTTGATTTTTTCTATTGACAAAAAATATGTATTCCATACATTTGTATGATATACAGATTCGAAATTCAAAATAATTATTTAAAAATTGTTTCGATGTAACCACAAAATATCCTACTCTTTTTTAATAAAATTAGATTTTGTAAAAACACACCACTTTAACACTAAATGGCTACTATTGTATGTCAAAATTTATTTGGCATTTTGTGGAGGGATATTGAAGTCTTTTTTCGTTAAGGTCAACATTGCTGAAAATATAAACTTTTCAATTAACAGATTGCTTGCGAAGTTCCTTAAGTCGCTTCATCTTTTTGAATATAAACGTATTTAAATCGAGGGGCGATTGATACTTTGCATTACATGCTATTGAACAATAACCATTTTATTTATTAAACAAATTAAACAATTTATTAATTTATTAAATAAACAAACCTTAAGATATCATTTAAATCCCGCGATCTTTAAAAATAGGATCTTGAATGACTTAATTAATGTCGTAATAGGCTACGAAACCCTTTTTCGTATTTGGATTAAATAGTATATATTTTAAACTAAAAATCTAACAAATTTCGATGCCTCAATTCTGAGTGGTTTTACTTTCCTTCACCTTGTCGAAATTTTTCGAAATTTAAGCGCTAAAGCTCTAGAAACAGGCTTTAACGGACCTTCTGAATATCTAGTTTGCATCTTAATCTGTGTTTTGCACATAGGTATAGCTCAAACTTGAGTATAGCTCGTGCCAGTCTGCATATTTAAAGCTGCTGTGCGGATAAACCACGTTTTCCGCAAACTTTCGTCCAACTTGTTTCCTACTAGGAAGTTCAAGTACACTTCGCGAAAGAATCGAATCAAAAGCTTTTGGCTTTTCCTCTCTCTATGCGGAAACGAAAATTTATGTTATATCTCTCATATCTTGTAGCTAAACCAGCAATAATAATATCTCTTCTGAACAAGGAGAACAGAACAGGGAGACGAGCAAAGTTGAGGTAATTTGATGAAAATTCACTGTTCTAGAGATGAAAAATCCTGGATAGAAAAATTTGTTAAAAACACTTAAGAAAAATTGTTCCTAAATCCCAGTTTTGTAGTTTTACCGATGTAGAATTTTTTTCTGAATATTTTATTTAAATAAGTATTTTCAACCCTTCTGTTTTTATCAAATGAACAAAAAAATTAACATCGGTGATACAGGGCAGAAATCTAGTCTAGGCTTCTAGAATTATAGATACTAAATCTTATTCAAAATAGCGAATTAACCAAACTTTTACATTTCATAAATACTCTAGCTGAACATTCACTAGGTCCGCTAGGGAATATTTTCATCCTTTTTCACATTTATTAACAATTTGAAATAGAACTCAACACTCTTTCGAACTCTTTACATATTTATGTTTATCATGTATTTATGTTTAACCATGCGTTAAGAAATTAAGGGAGGAATCCCGTCTATAAGCCTGTAAATTAGGGTTTTTTTGAGGAGATCAAAATAATCACATTTTTTTCCAAAACTTTGTTGGTTTCTTAAGGTACTCTTGAAGTATAAATCAAATGTATTTTAGCCGGATACATCAATAATATTTTGATTTATAAGGGCGGATGTCCGACATGTCGAAATTCGATAGTTAATTTTCCCAATCTGTAGCTTCTCATCCATGAGTCTAAAGTAAATAAATAAAAAAGTTTTTTTAAGTTTAGCTCCTTAGTTAGTTGGTGAACCAAAAAATTTTGCAAAATATTAATATTTCACAAAATGGCGGCAATTTGACAAAAAATCCGATTTTGAACCAAAGATTTACTTGAATTTGTTTTTAAAAAAATTGTTAAAACAATTTTTTCAATTTGGAGTGGTTCGCCGACAAATGAAACATTTCAGCAATCTTTATACGCAAATTTAAGTGGATCAGTCAAATACTTTTTGAGGTATGAGTCGGGCAATTTTGAAAAATGTGAAATCGAGAAAAACGTGTTTAAAGGTTTACATAGTGATAATTGTCTTACGGATTCCAATCGTTACTCGGTCGTGTAAAAAGAAAAAAATTGTGTTATGTTAAAAGTGAAATTGTCAATAACTGTGAAAAAGGATAAAAATATACCCCAACCGCTAGGCCATATATTGGGCCCGCTAGGGCCTAGCGGGCCCAGTAAACGACGGTCACTTTATGGTCTTGAAATTCCGTAACCATATCCTGCTCGAAGTCCGCTAGGCTAGGGTATAATTTATAACTGTTTAAAATTCAATTAAATATCAATAAATTTCATCACTAAAACGAAATTTTTCATCCAATTACACCGACTAGAAAATAATGAGCAGGAATAAACCAAACTCAATGAAGAACCTCCATAATAATAATAAATAGAATTCTGATCAAGCTGTACTTGTAATGGCTGACAGATGGTCCAATCATAGAAAATATGTGTATATAAGAGAATGATATAGTTGAAATAAATGATAGCCTAACAATAACAAAATTACCTCACGGCCTTTGAGAACTGCAGGGACTCTAAGATGAACCCCCGACAAATATCAATCTTCACTCTATTTACATTTAAAAGTTAAGTAAAATGAGTATGAGAAAATAAAGCATGAAGAACAGCAAAAGATTCCCTGGGAACTCAGAAGTCGTTCGGTTAACACGAGTTAAAAACGCAAATAGATATATGATGTTAAATATTATGGATTTTAAATGATGGAAAACATTCATAGGGCAATATATTTTCAATGTAAATGAATAATATATGTATAAATCCCCGATAAAACAACGTATCTAATAGTTTTAACGACTCGTCCAGGCCGCAATATGGAAACGGGATTTGCCGGTGAAGCCGTCTGTATTTTTAATTACAAATATTGTGATAAAAAGTGGTATTATTATCGTATCATTTTATCTTTAATTTTAGCTTCAAGACATTTTTTCATCTTTCCCGGGAAAAATCGTTTCCGCGAACCGTCGAACTGTGTAAGGAAGTAATTGTTTGGGTGTTGATTGTTAAATGTTAGATTAGTCAAGAATGATCCGAAATCCCATTTTAGTCAACGCTCACTTTACGTATTTTTATAATCGTTTTCCAATCACCTTCTAAAAATACTAGTTTTTTTCGAAAAATTTCCATTTTCATTCGTTTAATAGAACAGAGTTACATTTTTAAACTTTCATAAATTAAACGCTTCAAAAGTTTCTGGTGAAAAAAAAATTAATCCGCGTAATCATTTTTAATGCTCTAAATTGATGAATCAATCAATTTTGTAAGTGTCTAAAATTATATTATTTTAGGCAATATTCAGTTAGAAACCTTAAAAACTGAATGATTCAAGTTTGGTTTCAAGCTAAACCTTTTTAAACATTTTTCAATTTTTCATTTATGTGCTAGAAGATCCCTAATTTTAGTTAAAAAATCATCTTTTTGGTTTGAAAATTGATCTGTTTTTTTAAAGATTTAATTTTTTTTGTTAAAAATGCAATTATTATATATTATGTTGAATATTTTGTTGTTGAGAATTCAACTATTGGATTGAAAATTTTTCTCATTTGGTAGAATTTAAGTGTTTTTTATTTCAAATTAAAATATATTTTTTAATTGAAATATAATTTATTACATTTATCATTGATAATTCATCTTTTATGTTTCAAACCTGAACTACTTGGTTAAAAGTTGAACTAATTTGTTAAAAAATCATTTTTTTCAATATTCAGCACTTTAGTTTAAAATGTAACTATTTTCACTATTTAATTTTTAACATAAAATTTGTAAATTGTTTATTTTTGAATAAATTCATAGCCACCTTGTAAAATCAATTATTCTAAGTTAACAAATGAATTTAACATAAAGATTATTGTCCTCAAACTTATTTTAAATTTCATTATATCATGCGATATAAAGTTTGTAATATTTCAAATGATTGGGCAGATTTTTTCTTATAGAAATTGGTCAAATTCCCTGTGATTTCCTCGTTTTTTCCCATTCACAAAAAAATTTCTAGTTTTACCGGGTCCCTTGTTCAACTGCCAGCCTGATAGAACTAATACTAAGTCATTAATCAATTACCTATAACATGAATAAAAGGCCATGTATTACTTACTTGATTCCTACCTTACCGACATTTATTTTCCAACAACTCACGTACAAACGAATTGATAAATCGAGTTGAAAATGTAGGCAATTAAAATTAAAGGCACTACGTTTTTATAGATTTAAATGTCTGAAAATAGAACAATAAAGATTCTAACCTTTTTTTTGTATTTTCAAAAATCTAGGACTTTATACAAACTTTCATTATTTAACTACTAACATATTCAACTCGATATCTCAATCCATGTGAACGTGAGTTATTGCAAAAAAATATCGATAAAATAGGAACAGGTAAGTATTACATGGCCTTAATAAGTGACCCAATAAAGTCCAATCTTTGGCCTCAACTACATTGCCGAATTAAAGATAAAGAGTATCCCCACTGTATTTTCTTTAAATGATAGAGTACTTGCTTTCTTCTTTGAGAAATGAAAAAAAGATCGTATATATTTTTTGCTATTATTATTTCAACCACTTTAATATCGTACAAAACCTTCCTGGAAACACAATAAATAATGTCTTTTAGAGACATTTCGTGAATCCCTGCGTCCACGGACTCAATACGTATTATTGTACAATATATGGAGAGAGAGAAAGAAAGAATATATTCATGCCATATTGTCAAGTGTCATTATATCAATACTAGTCATAGTATTCTCAAAATTACCCAAAAGTTTAAAATAAGATGGAAAATTTAAAATTCATTTAGTTTCTTAATACTTCTTTACCGTAAATATTAAATGTTTACATTTATTGAAAGCAAAATCGAACAATAAACTTCTCTCTTAAGGCCATGTAATAAGTGGGTCACGTGACCAGATTCCTTCCTTACTCACACTTTCTTAATTTCCTAACTTATTTTCACACGAAGCACCACGTCGAGTTGAAAATTTGGTATAATAAAAAAGAAGCACTAAGAAATCTCCGTGTTGTCCTAAATTTTAATAATTATGAAGTTTTTTTTGTAAATAATTTTCCTTCTATTTTTTTCATCATTATTAAAATTTAGGACCAGACCCAAATATCTTAATGCTTCTTATTGCGTATCCCAAATTTTTAACTCGATGTGGCGCATGGTGTGAAAATAAGTTAGGAAATAAAAAAAGTGCCGGTGAAAATTTGAGAAATTTAGTAAAAAGGCACTAAAAAACGTCTGGATGCTTCAAAGATTCTGGAAAAAAACTAATTCACGTAAACGTCAGTTTTTGCGAAAAAAATGTCGTTAAAATAGGAATCGCCGATTCCTTTCGATTATCAAAGATGCAAATCTAGAAAAAAAGTTCGTAAGTACTGTGTCACTAAATTTTCAGCTACAGAAGAAAATTGAAATGTAATAAGTCAGACACCTCGCAAAGTCGTGAAATATGTACTTTTCTTTATGAAAAAAACGGAAATCTTTTAATTGGTTAGCAATATTTATTTATTTATGTGCACTTTTATCTTGAACTATATACGATTTTTTGACATTGCTGTCACTGCCGTCGCTTGTCAGAGTTGTCACCCATCGCAACGAAATTCGCTTGTATGCTTCGAGGCGAGTCTAATTGAAAATACCTCTTTGGCGCGAGGTTATATCATATCAGCATTATACTATTATACATAGTGATTTTTATAAGTTTAAGGACTCGAAAGCTAACTCGATTAAACTATTTTAATGCTCCCGCAATTGTTAAAATAGCTCTGTTCAAAATCGTCTTAGTTTATGCCGAAGTTTAGCCTCGATTATATTAATCTTATGATTATCAAAGATTTATTACCGTATAATACGTGCGATTATGTAACTGTTTTATAAATAAATAGATGATTCATGTTTTTCAGACTACTTAATTTCTTTATAAGGTTTGATCATACTGTTAGGAAATTCCAATTTTTATTAAAATGCTTAAAATAGTAAGACATTTGCGAAATAATGAAACGCAGAAAGTAAAATAAATAATTTTAAAAAAATGTATAAACAAGCTTTAAGTAAATCCTACATAGAAAGAGGTGAAACGAAATTCTCGAAAATCTCGCACTCTTTGTTGTTGACTGCCTGATTGCTTGCATCCTAAACTTTGTGATTATGACTTTAAGAGGCTGTTTTTAGTTTGTTCTTTTAAATTTTCTGGAATTTCGTAAATCACAATTTCCAAAAGGAAATTTTAATTCTAAAAATTTGTTTCTAAAAGAGAAAACTTAAGTCTTATTTGATTCATTATTAATAATAAAGGATGTTCTAATATATTTGGATTTTTTAATTTTTGAAGGATTTAAAACAATTTGGGAAAGACTTTAAATTATTTCAAGAGATATTTCGAATATTTTAAAAGATTCAAACACAATTTTTTAAAATTATGTGCTTTTAGGACTAATTTAAATTGAATCTTTATTTTCACAAATTAATTATATCTTTCATTTATTTACAAAGATTTTTAAATGTTTTAAATAATTTCCTACATTGTCGGAAAAGACTGCAGACGTCTTAAAAGCAACATTTCTAAATTTTGCGAGCTTGCAAAATTATATGAACACTTCCAATCATTTAAAATTCAATTCAATCAAATTCAAGAAAAATGATATTTGTATAACTTTAAGCCAAATAAACAAAGAAACTTGAAAAACTGAGTACTTGTTCGGAATTTTAATTTTTTATTAAACATTATTTTCCCCTTCAAACTACTTGATTCAAGCTTAAACTGCATTGTTAAAAATTACTTGTTTGGTTGAATATTCATAATTTTAGTTGAAGAATCGTCTTTTTGGTACAAAAAATTAATCTCCTTGGTAGAAAATTCATGTACTTTGTCGAAAACTAACTGTTTTGTTGGAAATTCATATTTTAGGGCCCAAGAAGTAAATAGTTTTAGTAGAAAATTCGTTTCTTTTGGAAAATATATATTTTTTGTTGTTAAAAATTTACCTTTTTTGGTTGATGATTCAACTGTTTTGTTGAAAAATTGTCATTTTTGGATCAATTCACCTGTTTCTGATGAAAACTAAAAAACCTAGAAAAATGTTTATTTAAAATTGTTTGTATTAAAAATTATTTCCCCCTCATATTGAAAAACTCCACGAAAATCTCGCAATCGTTGTTGAAAACCTTATTGTCTTTTTATTACTTCAAGATGTTTTATATCTTAGTTTTGAAAATTTGAACATTAAATCTACAAATATACTCCTTAAATCAGAAAAATCATTCGAAACCTTATGTTAATTACACAGTTTTGTTATTTTATAATACTCTTCAATGGTTCAATTAAAACTTTTATTATTATAATTATCTAATAAATTACTAAAAATATTCTACATGTTTTATATTAAAGATTTTCGCTTTAAATTACTATTTTCAAAATAGAATTTTAATCTAAAATCATAAAGTTTCGAGGATTTAAAATTACTGAAAATTTTAGGATGTTATTTTTTTTACCGGAAATTAGCATTTGTAAACAAAAATCATCATCAAGATTCCAAATTTTTAACAATTTTAGGTTATCTCAACGCTTTACATCAGACATGAGTACATTAAATAATAAATTTTTAGATTTCAAAGATGGAAAAATTTTCAACTATTTACTTTGTCTGTTTTATTAGCTTTTTTTACACCAAATACATTTTTTTGAAATCATTAGTTTTTAGAATCTTTCTAAAATGTTGCATTATTTTATGTTTTTTTCGACGAAAATTTGTATTTTTTCTTTAAATTAGATTTCAAAGGAAACTTTTAAATAATTTTTGGTTATGTGACATTTACACCATATGACGGCATTTTTAATACACAAATATTAGATATAAAAAAATTTGTTTGTATAGTTTAGATTAAGCTGCCAGTTTTCAATTTATATTTAAAAGAATATTTACAATTTTGAAACAATTCAACGTTATATTGACGTTTTTTAGAAGAAATCAATTATTTCGACCAAAAATAATTACCTTTCAAAGAATAATAAAATGTCTAAACAATTCAATGTGATGTTTTGTTAATTTTTTTTATTCAGTGGTGTTTATAATAAAAAAATTATTAGATTTCGAAGAATATTTACCATTTTTTAAGAAATTGAGGTTATCTTCGTGTGTCTAACCTGAAATTGTTATTTTTAAACAAAAATAATTAGATCTAAGCGAAATGATTTTCTTTAAGTAATAAATTTAAAACCTTGATCAATTTCGAATACTGTTAGTCTTTTTCGTCACATATAAACATTTTTATTAAACAAATAATCATTAGACTACAAAGAAAATTCATAATTTTTTAACAGTTTTAAGTTACGTTGGCGTTTTAAATTAAAAATTTGTATTTTTAAACAAACCTCATCATACTTTGAACAAGATTTAGAATCTTTGAACACTCTAAGTTTAGGTTAATTTTTTCCTCGTACCTAGATAGCTTTAATTTTTTTTAATTAGATTTCAAAGATAATACACAACCTTTTAACAATTTTAGGTTTTTTTGGCGTTTTCCACCAGAAATCAGTATTTTTCGTAAAAACTTCACAAAAAAATCTTTTTTCGCAAATGAAGGTTAAGACAATATAAATTTCAAAGAAGGCTTAGAATTTTAGATCAATTTAAAGTTATATTAATATTTTTTACATTAAATCAGTTATTTGGAAAAAAATCATTGAATTTATACAAATATTTACAGTTTGGAACAGCTGATTTTTACGTTACGTTAATGAATTTTGTTGGTAATTATTGGTAATTTATTTTATTAATTACTTATTATAATTTTATTCATTAATTATTCTTAATTATTTTAATTTTTGGTAATTCTTTTAAAACGAAAATTGGTATTTTTAAACAAGAATAAAACTAATTTGTATTAAAAACAAGTGCTATATATATGCCTTTTCCACATATTTATCCCCTATCCCCTTTTCCCCTTTTCCCCTTTTCCCCTTTTCCCCTTTTCCCCTTTTCCAACATATCAAAGTTCTTTCCCAAGTATCCAAGTTAATTAAAATATAATGTTACAA
>JAAAKG020095769.1:0-16107 GCA_010014905.2 Druon quercuslanigerum
TTTCGTTAATTTACACGGAAAATTTCTTTAAATTAAAGAAATATTTCGTTCCTTCAAACCAAATATTTCTTTGAATTGACGAAATATTTCATTACTTCAAATGAAAAAGTTCTTTAAATTAAATTTCACTGCTTATTAACATCTATGCATGAAATTTGAAAATATTGACTAATAATAACATGAAAGGTATACAAATTATTTACAATTACTAGAAGCTGATACGCGCGCGACCTACTCATTTACATGCAATTATTTTATTTGGAAATGAAGTTCAATTAAATGATGCTCTAGCAATGCCTTAGTATATTGAAAAAGATAATAATAATACTGGTTATTGGTTCGACTAAGTGATTAAACAAAGTAAAATATATGGAATAATATTTTAAAAGATAAAATATACTACAGGCAATATTAATTCAGCAAAATATTCAATTAACCAGATTATTCAATTACTGGAAGAAATGAAGAAAAAGCAAAAAATACTAAAATTGATGACAATTAAATTTTTTACCATTTAAAATTCTTAATTCATTTTCAATTCTTATTTAATATATAGTGCACAAATTTTCTTATAAAAAGAAATTTTTTTTAATATGTTCAAATTGTTCAAAATACAAACAATTTTTAGTGGACTTAGTGGACTCCGTAATAAAAAAGACTCGTAGAAAACAAGTCAACATCTTAATTTTTGAATCTCAAATGTTTAAATAATTAATAGTTTTTGTAAATTTACAAAGCAACATAGAAAAGAGTCATTGGACAAACAATGATAGTAGACTCCGAAAATAAATTTAATCGGAAAAAGAAAAACAAACTCTTTTCAATCGAAAATTTTTTAATAATTAATATTGTAGTAAATTTGCAAAGCATTAGAGAAAAAAAATCATCGGACAGATATTCTTAGTTCAGTCCGTAGAAAAATTTGTGCCTCTTCCTTGAGAAATAGTCAATCTATAAATATTTCGATAAACATTGTTCAACTAATTAATAATTGTAAAAATCGGAAAGATATTATTAGTTAATTCTGTAAAAAAGTGAGCTTGTTTGTAAAAAATACCAAAATCTTATATTTTTAATTTAATCAGTTTTAATAATTAATAGTTCTTCTAAATTTACAAAGCAACAAAGAAAAGAGGCATTGAATATTCATTCTTAGTTGAATCCATGAACAAACTAAGTCGCAGAAAAAAGCCAAACTCTTAAATTTTAATCAAAATTGTTTAAATAATTAATATTCTTGGAAATATGTGAAGCAACATGCTAAACAGTCATCGCATATATATATATTTATTGTTGACTTCGAATAATTAAACAAAATGACTACAAGTAAAAAGAAACCCTTAATTTTTAAATCTAAATTGTTTACATAATAAATTTTTCTTGTAAATTTAAAAAGCACCAAAGAAAAAAGCCATTGAACAGTCATTACTAGTTGGCTCTGTAAACAAATTGACTGGTAGAAAAAAGAAAAATTCTTAATTTTTCAATATGAGTTGTTAAAATAATTCATAGTTCCTTTAAATGCACAAAACAACAAAGAAATAAGGCACTGAATAGTCATTATTAGTTGACTCTACAAACAAATTGAGACGAAGAAAAAAGAAAAACTTAAAAAAAAAGGATTAAAAGTTTTTAAATGGAAATTGTTTAAATAATCAATAGTTCTTGTAAATTGGTCAATCAACTAAAAAAAAGTCATTAAACAGTCATTCTTAGTTGACCCCGTAAACAAATTGACTGGTAGAAAAAATACAAACTCTTGATTTTTGTATCTAACTCATCATTTTTTAATCTAAATTGGTTGAATAATTAATAGTTTTTGTAAATTTACAAAGCAACGAAGAAAAGAGTGATTAAATCGTCATTCTTAGTTGATCCCGCAAACAAACTGACTGGTAGAAAAAAGACAAACTCTCCATTTTGTATTCGAAATTGTTTAAATAATTAATAGTTCTTGTAAATTTAGAAAGAAACAAAGAAAAAAGTCATTGAATAGTCATTCCTAGTCGCCTCCGTAAACAAATTTGCCTGGTAGAAAAAAAATTCTTAATTTTTTAATCTAAATTGTAAAAATAATTAATAGCACCTGTATATTTACAAAGCATAAAAAAAGGCTTTAATTGGTCCCTCTTGGTTGACCCAGTATACAAAATGACTGGTAGAAAAGAGGCAAACTTTTAATTCTTTAATCTAAGTTGTTTAAATAATTCATAGTTCCTGTAAATTTACAAAGCAACAAAGAAAAAAAGTCATTGAATAATCATTCTTCGTTGACTCCGTAAACAAATTGACTCGTAGATAAAAGACAAACTCTTAATTTTTAAATCTAAGATGTTTAAATAATTCATAGTTTTCTTAAATTTACAAAGCAACAAAGAAAAAAGTCCTTGAATAGTCTTTCTTAGTTAACTCCGTGAACGAATTGACTCGTAGATAAAAGATACTCTTAATTTTTTAATCTATGTTGTTTAAATAATTCATAGTTCCTTTAAATTCACAAAAAATAAAGAAAGAAGGAATTAAATAGTCATTCTTAGTTGACGCGTAGAAAAAAAGCCAACCTCTTAATTTTTGTAAACTAAATTGTTTAAATAAGTAATAGTTCTTGTAAATTTAGAAAGAAACAAAGAAAAAAGTCATTAAATATTCATTCTTCGTTGACTCCGTAAACAAACTGACTCGTAGAAAAAAGACAAACCCTCCATTTTTAAATCGAAATTGTTTAAATAATTAATAGTTTTTGTAAATTTACAAAGCAACGAAGAAAAGAGTGATTAAATCGTCATTCTTAGTTGATCCCGTAAACAAACTGACTGGTAGAAAAAAGACAAACTCTTAATTTTTATTCTAAATTGTTTAAATAATTAATAGTACTTGTAAAGTTTAAAAATGAACAGAGAAAAATGTCATTGAATAGTCATTGTTAGTTGACGTGTAGAAAAAAGATAATCTCTTAATTTTTGTAGACTAAATTGTTTAAATATTTAATACTACTTGTAAATTTACAAAGCAACAAAGAAAAAAGGCATTGAATAGTCATTCTTCGTTGAGTCCGTGAACAAATTGCTTCAGAGAAAAAAGTCAAACTCCTAATTTTTTATTCGAAATTGTTTAAATAATTAATAGTGCTTATAAATTTATAAATCAACAAAGAAGAAGGTCATTAAATAGTCATTCTTAGCTGGCAGCGTAAACAAACTGACTCGTAAAAAAAGAAAAACTCTTAATTTTTAAATCTAAATTATTTAAATAATTCATAGTTTTTGTAAATTTATCATAACACATCATATCATTCACGGACTGCAAACTTTTTGCACACTTTTCAGCTAAGGGCAGGTTTGGCTTTCCTCGGCAGGGATTCATTGTTGGATGGGATACCCAATGTGAATAAAAAGTTACAAATGGGAAGTTAAAAATTAATGATTTAATGGAATATAATGAAAACTCAAATTGAAAATAAAAGTTTTATAATGCATTCATTTTCAGTATTCAAAGACATTTTTAAATTCCTTTTGATCGAAAGAATTCACAGATTTTGAATTTCAAGGTTTCAGAAAGCTAATTTTGAAATTGAGCATTTTTTGTTTTGAATGTTCATCCCCGTTGTACGAATGCTAAACAAAGCAAGCATCCGTGGCAGCCTGAACCTTTTTGGCGGCAGCAGGTACTACCACGAGATGTAGATTCGACCCGCCACGGCAGCTGGGACTGCCGCGGGGCAGTAGGGCTCTTTAACTTATTTATTTATTATTTGTTTTTAAACTTCTTCTCGAATGAATCCGGGTTTTCATCATAGCGAAGGATGTTAGAAGATAATTTAATACGATGTTCAAAATCTTTGGCGATGATGTTGTAGGTATAAAACAAGGAGCCAAAATCACAATAGGATAAATAAATGCATGCATCTAATTCGTCCAAATGGTCTTTATATCATACCTTAGCTTGCTATACTTATGGATCTTGGTTTTATAGGTTAGTTGCGAATTTCGGTTTAGTGGAGAAGCAATGTCTATGTATTATATATTATGTACTCTTCCACCTTTTCTTTTTGCATCACGATGTCAGGACGATTGGCTCGGATGTAATGATCCGTTTGGATAGTAACATCCCAATATAAGATGTAATCTTCGTTTTCTAAAGCGGGCATTGGAATGTATCTATAGAAAGACATCCATTCTGTTAAGAGTCCTAGGTCTAGGGTAAGTGATTGATATATAATTCCGGTTACATCATTATGTCTTTCTGTCTCCATTGAATTGCTAATTCCTCTATGGCTACTGGCCTGACATTCAAGACCTCCTCTGGTAGTCTATGGTGTATTCAGCATTGTTATTTGGTATATTATTTGGTATATTATTATATCATATAAATTCAGAGTACATATAGCTCGTAATGAATGCAAAGCATTTTTGGTTGTACCTGTCTAGAGTTCTATTATTCTTGGTACGCAGAGTTACCCTTCCGAAACTAATAAACTTTGGATAATGGTTAATAATATAATAATTACCATAGGTCCCGATTTAGAACCTCACGCGTTTGCATACATAAACGATATTCTTATCATTAACCAAACATTTGAGGAAAATATTAATTGGCTAACCGTAGTTCTCGAGCAAAAAAAAACCGCCGACTTGACTGTTAACCCGGATAAATGTTTATTCTTTCGAGACAATATGAGATACTTAGGATATTTATTCAATAACGATGCGCCTACCTGAAATAAAAAACTGATTAATTTTCAATGACAGGACGAGAGATCAAACCTACCCACAATGGTAAAAGATCAAAGAGGCCTGAAGTGGATCCAGTTTGTAAAATATCCCACAGGTAGGCTGACCCACTGATCCCTGAGTTTACTTAAATACAAATTCAATAGTTAATATCGAAAAGGGGTTCTAAAAGTGGATTCAGATTTTCCGTCTAGGCAAGACTAGAATATAAAAGGGAAAAGCATATAGCGGCGATAATTGACAATGGCCGTGAACCGCTACCATCGAAAGCGTTTCACAATCAGGCCCAGCCTGAAACTTGACCCATTTTACCACCCGAGAAGGTTGACGCTTCGTCAGCTTGTTACAATTCATAATAACATCGAGCAATCAAATTACTTCCCATATTATTCTTTCTCTAATTTCGTCAAAAGCCATAATTGCGCTACAAATTTATTATACGACAAGAACACGCGCGTAAGTCGATACGATCAAGGTTTTCTTGTAAGGAGAGGTAAGGATAGGTAAGAAAAGACCTAAAGAGCCTCCGTATGAGATAGCTCATTTATTTCAGCTGCATTAAGATGCTTAGGTAAACATTCCTTACAGGGGATTCCAGGTCTAAGTGTATTCTCACGCACATACGACTTTATATGCGGAGCTCCTAATTAGTCTAGCTTAATCATTTCATAATTTTAAAAACTAAAACTTCAATACACTTTGCCAAAGGAAGTTCTCAGCTTTTTTTTCTTTTTATACAGCCATATAAGTGTGGAAACTTAGTTCTGGGACTACTTAGGTAGTCTGGGTAATACTTAGTTTTCCATGATGAAAATACATGATTCTTGTTTATCAGAGCATCATCGCGCGATTTAGAAAATCGACGATGCGTGCGCAGTTCTTGTTTAGGATTTGAAGCAAATAGGCATTTCGGATCGAAGGAAACGCTTTCTTGTAGTCAATGAAAGCCATGTGCAAGTTTCTTTGATATTTTCTAGCCTACGTGATAGCACAGTGTCAATGGTGACTAGATGCTTACTGTCCCGCGAGTCTTTGCCAAACCTTTTGGTTTCTCTGTTTGGACGCCATTCTTGACGCAATGAGAGTAAACCCTATGTGCAATAACAGCTATCAGGTACTTATACATCGTTGAAAAATAGGCTATTGGTCTATTTTCAGATGTATTTTGAGCGCTTTTTTAGGCAACATATACGTTAGACCTTTGAGAATAAAACCTGGAATCAGGTCAGGATGTTCGATGATCTTATAAAAACCCTTTGCCATCGCAAAATGCACAATCATCAAGTATACCAAGAATTGTGAATCATGTCTGGACTTGTGGCTTTCCAGTTACTTGGCCCTTTCAAAACCTCTAAAAAGTCTGACACTATGATGTTGTTAGGGTCCATTAAAGTATTATTGTTTGCTCTTTCTTTCTTCAGTTATAACCACGCAGCGCCTCAGTTGCTGTATACTCAGTTGATGAGAGCATCTTCTTTCATCTGCCTAAAAAATTAGATTTTTCTGTTTTTTTACACTACTCTTATTATATCGATATTAGTGCCTCAATGTGTCGAGAGTAAATGATATTAATCACGTGGGGTATCAGCGTTCTGGTTCTGTTCTCCTTCTTATAATGAGCGAAGCGGTCCAACCTCGTTCTCTTCCTAAGACCAAGACTGTATTTGTAGGCCCAGATCTACGGCCCAATGTTTTAACCACAACCATAGATGCACAGAGATGTGACGTACACCTTTGGCATGGATGCACTTTTTTTGTTCTATATCCCTGAACTCCAGTAGTGCTAGCACAAAGTTTCTTTTAAGTTTCTTTTATTCTTTATCCCTAGCATTTACGCGCTACGGGAACTTAAGTAAAAAGAGTCAATGATGTTTTCTCCTAACACTTTGCCTATATGGTTTCAATTCAATTCCCTTCTTGGTTGATGAATCCCTGCTTCTGCCCCTAATTATATATCTGATTTTGGAGGCTGTTGTGGTACTGTATCATCAATTCCTCTAGCTGATGCTCTTTTACTGCTTTTTATTGTTTTATTCAAATTAATGCTCTATCACTGTACTTCTATTGAGACAGATAGCACATCCTCAGAACACAGTTGATGTTTAACTCTTTACCGTTTGTTGCATATGTTCTTTCCGATAATCATCAAGAAGCTACCATCTTTTTAAGATATTAAGTAGACTTTCCTTTTATTATATAGGGTTTCGTGTTCTTCGACCCTTCCTTCTTCGTTTTTGCCTTTCTGGCATGAGAAAACCTGTCACTCGTAATGCTACAACCAACAAAGCCGTCAAAATCATAAGAGGAAAGCTCAAGCTCCACTGCGATTATTATACGTTTAAACTTGATATCGAATACTTCCGGTTTTTTCGTAATCTGTCACGGACTAAATCAAATGCTTGATAAGTTATAGATGTTATGAATTTAAGACTATGTTTGAAATCTCTTGTGACGTTGTTGGCGTAGGCACAAAATTAGGCTTATAGTGCAGTTTGGAGATCGTCCTTTAAGATTTTTTTCTTATGAAGCGACGGAGAGCGTTGGAGGTGGCGTTAATAGCCTCGGGATGATCTTTTAAACATCCGTCTGACCCTCCATATCGTTTAAGTGGCCTACTTCCTGATGGTCTTAAGATTATCTTACAATGCGACAGGTGTTGAAAACCACTGTTTGAACTGCTGCCAGTTCAGTATGGGCTAAGAGTGACAATAATCTGTTGAAAAAACGTGGCCTGGGTTCTTTCAGTAGACTCTACATGCCTTAAGCTCAAAACCTGCACGGCATAAAATAGAATTGTGTGACGTTGCAAAATTTTTGCAACTCACAAAAACCCAATTATTTATTTTTTTACTCTTCTGATTATGTTTTGAAGAATTTTTTTTGCACACTTCGAGAACTGCACGGCACTCCACGACTAGGGACTGTAAATATAAGGATTTTGTATAATTAAGAATTGATCCTTCTGTATTTTTTTTTGTTATTATGTAAAATTACCGATGGTCGCCAATGACGAGTCGCCCCGAGGGACATTTCAGACGTATGCAACTTTATAGGATGAGAGAGAATTCCGAGATGCACGACGAGGGCAAAATAGGGAGTCAAGACCTTCAAATTCTCCAGCCAAAATCAAGGACAGTCAACCAACGCTCTGACGATTACGTCACCCCTCAAGAAGACTTTTGTCGGATGCCGACTGGATTCGAGGAATATTCTGGGCCATTCCGAAAATTCCAAATTTTACTTCTCCACCTGGCGTGGAACTCTACAATGCTTCTTTTGAGAAGTTTTTATCTTTAATTCCCCACCATGACAAGTGGGAGCTCTTTAGCCCAGGCCCGGATTATTACTATTGGGACTACTGGTACCAGAGGAGACCGTTTGCAGATATCAAGGTAAATTTGGGCTCCAGGCTGTCGCCAATAGGCCAATAGGAGGATTTAACATTGACTTACGGGAATTCTTGATTGTAAGAAAGCGTCCTCTCGATCCTCCTCGGGTAGGCCTCCACTACGACGATGTGTTCCTTGAGTTGAAGTACTCTAATGGCTACTCGCACGGTATCCAACTTTAGGTATTACGAATAACTGATTCTACGTGTGAATACTCCGGGAACCAACGGAAAAGAGAACGAGTCCCCGACGCTGATTGGCCGAGTTGCTGTGACGGCGGACATCCGGTGGTATTGGACCTCAGGGATGGCTACTTTGGGTGCTAGCGGCCCAAGTAACTTTTCCAATCTCCCACGTAGATTAATTGGACCAACCAAAAGCAACTATATCGGTGGATAATTATCTTCCTTGCTCTCCGGTAAGACCTATTGGCGACAGCCTGGAGCCCAAATTTACCTTGACATCTGCAAACGGTCTCCTCTGGTACCAGTAGTCCCAATAGTAATAATCCGGGCCTGGGCTAAAGAGCTCCCACTAGTCATGCTGGGGAATTAAGGATAAAAACTTCTCAAAAGAAGCATTGTAGAGTTCCACGCCAGGTGGAGAAGTCAAATTTGGAATTTTCGGAATGGCCTAGAATATTCCTCGAATCCAGTCAGTATCTCGACGAAAGTCTTCTTAAGGGGTGACGTAATCGTCAGAGCGTTGGTTGACTGTCCTTGATTTTGGCGGGAGAATTTGAAGGTCTTGACTCTCTCGTCCTATAAAGTTGCATACGTCTGAAATGTCCCTCGGGGCGTCTCGTCGTTGGCGACCATCGGTAATTTTACATAATAACAAAAAAAATACAGAAGGATCAATTCTTAATTATACAAAATCTTTATATTTACAGTCCCTAGTCGTTGAGTTTTGCGCAGTTCCCGAAGTGTGCAAAAAGATTCTTCAAAACATAATCAGAAGGATAAAAAAAATAAATAATTGGGTTTTTGTGAGTTGCAAAAATTTTGCAACGTCACAAGATTTATCGTTAATTAAAATATTTAGATCATTAAACTCAGGTAATACGAAAAAAATTCAAAAATTCTCAATATGCAGCCATTCTACACCTATTTCAACTGCTACTAGGTACTGGTAATGCTGGAGGAAAACGAAAGAGAGGTGAAACTCCCGAAAAGTATCAACCTGCAGAAATTAGGGAATGTTTTGTGTACATGGTCCAAGTGAGTCTATTTTCGTACCATACAGGCTTATATTTTGTAAAAACGTATTTTTTATCATTTCGTATTTTAATTTTTAATTTGAGGATTCTATTAAAATTTGAAATAAATTTATTTTTCAGTTGACGGAAAATGCTGATAATGAAATTGAAAAACTAAAAGCAAGGTTGCTTCAGAAAAAAGAAACTTTGCAACCGTTCATTTTGGTAACGGGTTCCTTCACAAATATTAACGAATCATTTACAGTTGTGAATGAACAAAAGTACGAACATCCTTCATGTTTGGATGCGTTGGATTTTACATTCAAAATATTTTTTTCACTTGATTGTCAGTACCCCAAAGCTTCTGCAAGACTGTGGCAATTTATCTAATATGCAGCTTTCGATATTCATCTTCAAGGGGAGTCTCCAGTAAAACCTATTAAAGAGTTGTTAGGTTTAACAAGAAAAGCGTTACGTGAAGCTGGGCTGATACAAGAAGAGGATTCATTATTTTTAAGTTGATACAATGATTCTGTGCGAAGGGTGTAAATTATATTTTGAAAACAACAATACCTTTGTTCGACATGTAAGTATATCCCATCGCGAATTAAAAGTTTTTAAATGTTCAGAATCACCTTCTTGTAAGTCTTTCAAATTATTAGATTCTTTCATCCGACATAGGCGCGCAACACATCGAGATGAAGGTGATGTATTTACTGCCTTGAATCTTGATTGTAATCTATCATCATCTTCATTACTGGAAACTTTTGATTCTGGGTCTGAAATTTATGAAGATGCTTCGTTTCCTGTTCGAGAAGATTCGTCCGATCCGTCTGATAGTGAATCTTTTTCAGAACAAGATTTACTATGAAATCATGAGAATTGTGAACCTCTCTTAAATATGGGAGAATTAGAGTCAGAAAATATTGCCCATAAAGCGGCTCATTTTGCTAGCAAATTGTACCAAAGTCCGGATATAACAAGAAAAACAGTTAATACTTTAATTTAAAAAACTTCTAACTTGTTGGTGTCAGTTATAAATTCAGTGCAAAACGAAGTATGCAATCATTTAAAACGTCTCGGTTCCAATGAACAAAATTTAACTGACATAAAAGAACTATTTAAAAAATTTGCCACTCCATTTGAAAACATGAAAACAGAAAAACAATGTTTCTCCAAATGTGCGAGCTATGACACTTTTATTGTACCGGTCAATTATAAAATTGGTAAAAGAACTGAAATTAAATCTAAGCCTACTGGAAGTACTTGTGAACAGGTTCCGGTTGTAGGACAAAAAATTGTACTTCCACTTTTAGTGTACTTCGATGATTATGAAAACAATAATCCTCTCGGATGTCATAAAGGTGTGTCTAAATGTGAAGCGGTATATTTAAGCTTTTAAAAACTCTATAATTTTTGAAAAAGTAATCCTAGAATTAAAATTTTTACAGGAGGAAGGCATAACTATTAATACCGTTGATGGCGAATGACAAATATATTTTGTTTTATCACTAATTGTAGGTGACAATCTTAGTCTTCATTCTATTCTTGGCTTTAACGAAAGCTTTCGATCCGATAAATTCTGCCGTTTTTGCTTAACTGATTTTAAAAACATTAATACCATTTTTAAAGAAAGCGTTTGCATGCTTCGTGATACTTTAAACTGTAATAAATCACTATCCGAAAATGAAGCTCATTCAGGTATAAAAGAAGTTTGTGTTTTCAATCAAATACCAGGAATTCATGTAACAAATAATCCTGCAGTGGACGTGATGCACGATTTCTGCGAGGGGATTTGTCTATATGATGTTGCAAATTTATTACACTACTATATATAAGTTCGTAAACATTTTACATTGGAACATTTAAACAATAAAATAAAAGCTTTTCATTATGGACCGAAAAATAGCACAAATAAACCACCAGAGATTTTAGAATCTCATTTAAAGAAAAAATGCATCATTTTGTCGTCTGCAGAGATGTTAAATCTAGTTCAAAATTTAAATCTCATTATTGGACTTTTCGTAGATGCCAAAGATGAACATTGGAAACGGTTGTTATCTTTGCAAGGTATTATAAACATTTTACGTAGTACAAAGATCAAAATTCATACTCCAAATATTCTGGAATTAAAAATTACGGAATATTTGATGATGTTAAACGAATTATTTCCAAATAAAATGAAATCAAAACACCACTTTGCGGTGCATTACGCGTCTATAATGAGACAAGTTGGTCCACTCTGGAACATATGTTTTATGCGATTCGAAAGTAAGCATAGAGAAGGCAAAAAAATTTCTCGGTCTAAGGCTTGTCGAATAAATATTTTTAGAACAATATCTCTTATACATCAGTTGATTTTTAATTACAGGTTAATGTTAAAAACCTCTACATATCCCACGTACATTTGTAGTGCAATTAAATCTGTACCAATTCAAAGTTTGAAAAATATCTCACACTTTATTGAACTGCTACCATCAAAGCATTTATTGAACAGTAATGTTTCTATAACAAATTGCATTTAAACCGTGGGAAAAACTATAAAACCAGACTGTGTGATTGTCACCTTCTCAGAATTCGGATCTGACTTTTACTTAGTCCATTTAATTATTTTAGACAGAGATGATGATTTTGTAATAGTAGTTAAAGAAATAGTGGACGTTTCTCTAAATGAAGATGTTAGAGCATACAGAGTGCATAGTTTGGAAGATTGTCACTGAAATCTTTTAAGGAAAAGCGAAATCGATAACGCTTTTATTTCGTACACAAACCAACTAAGCGATGGTCTACATTACATTGCCAAAAATTGGATGTAAATAGAATATTTATACAGTAGTTTATAGTTTAAGTTGTACTTTAAATCACGTAGTTTTAAGTTTGTATACAGAAACTGTAAATAAAAATATGTTCTTTTCTTTTTAAAACCCGATTTACTTATTTTCATTCTTATATAAAAAATACGTTTTATACATTCTTATCAGAGAATGTATTAGGTTTGTGTAAAATTTCACCCCCCCCCCTATTTTTAGTCAAATGTCCGCATCTTATGACCTCTTGAACCCGAAAAACATTTTTTTTACTAATGTGTATGCCTGTGTGTCTGTAAACTTTTAGTTTGTGAGCACGATAACCAGTCACTTTAAAAGAAATGAAAATTTTTTAGCATTTTGAAAATTTTTGAAATGAATTTTTTTTTTAATTTACAAATTCTATGCACGGATATTCATAGTACACAAAAAGTCGAACGATCTGAGAATGTGCCTGCAAAGCGCGGACCAATTTTTAGGTTAAAAGTTTCAGTTTGTCAATACCTTTTCAATATAATTTTTGAGTTTATTATTATTATTATTATTATTACTCTTTCCTGAAAATTATTAAATTAAACTACATGTAGATTCATATGCCCTTTTAAAATTCTTCTTGTAAACAATGACAAATTTTTACATTTAAAAAAAATCTTAATTTCAAATTTTTAGGCATGTTAATTTATATTTTTCTCAATAGGATCGCATGGACTTTTTTCTCCAAAGTAGTATTATATTTTACATTTCCTATAAAAGCGATATTTAGATACATTCATCTATGTATTTCTTTGTTACGTGCGAGCGTTTATATGCATATGTATAAGTTGAAATAGACCTGTTAGGTTTAAGTTAATAATGTATTGCATGGTATTTGTGTGTTGTGTGTATATGCGCGTCAGTATTGGTCCGAATGTCTGGCCGTAAGTGTGCTAGTCCTGTTTACCTCTTTTTTCCCTCCATCCGATTCTTTCTAACGATGAGTCATAATTTTTCGTATAGTGGTTTTCAAATGTTCATATTGCTTTTACGAAAGTTTGAAAAGATTATTTCAATTTTTGAGATTCTTTATATTAATGTCATCTTCAAGCCGCTCGGTTACATTGATATAGTGAATATTAAATATTCACATTTTTTATATCTATTAGTAAAACACTTTTTTTCACTTATTGTAACAAA
Source organism: Druon quercuslanigerum (assembly GCA_010014905.2). NCBI lineage: Eukaryota > Metazoa > Arthropoda > Insecta > Hymenoptera > Cynipidae > Druon > Druon quercuslanigerum. Next base: position 13,298 of record JAAAKG020095769.1, read on the forward strand.
AATATCAAACTCGCCGGTTGAAAACACTATATCAATTTTTGAAACAAAGTCACTTTTTTCCGTGTTTTGATATTGTAGAATACTAATTTTTCATATATTTTTATCACTAATTGAAAAAAAAGTCTTTCATTGTATTGGAGAAATCGTTTCATCATAGACTGAAAAGGGATTTTCCAATATAATCTCTTTAAAAACTTAACATTTTATTGGTTGAACTGACCATTGAAAAGGCTGTTTTGGATTAAAATCAACGAAATTCATGAATATTGCGTAACTTTTAAACATACTTAAAACTTTATTTTACTTTCAAACTTGTTATCACATATTCTTCATAGATTTAAGAATTAGATTTTAAATTCTAAACTTGCTTAATAAATATTTAGTTAGGGAGACTTATGAATTACCCAAAAAATATTCACAATTTCTCGCTTCGAAACGTAGTTGAGAATCTTTTCAATTATACTAAGGCCACGAGTGGTTACGGTGCAATTTTGCATTGAAGAATAACGCTAGGTATATACTGGCAGAAGTTTTAGTGACAGTCTAAACCTGACTTATTAAAAGTTTAATTATTCATAATAGTAGTTATTAAGGGTTTTTAAATAAATAACATTTGCAAAAAATTACTTTCTATTAGAATAATGTACTATTAATAGTGCTTTTTATATATTTTTAGATTTGTACAAATTAGAGTGTAAAAAATCGTTGTCTTTGAAGCTAAATATTTTTTTATTTTTTGATTAAAATAGCTGCAATCTAGGCAAATTTGACACGAAATTGTGTACTCTCTCAAATTATTTTGACTACAAAGTTGTATAATTTTGTTTCTGCGCAGATATTCGACTTTGAAGTGAAGACAAATTTTGAAAAAAATGAAATATGCCCAAACTTTGTGTCAGTAGTGTATGTAAATAAGAAACGTTAAATTTACATAATTTTAACACAAAGCATTCATTTTCATGTGGTTTATAACTTTCAGAGAGTATTAAATTACCATGTTTTTTGCACTTTATTCATTCTACAGCTTGAATGATTATAATAGCCCAGTTTAAATATCATTTATCAATAGATTTTAAGCTATAATATATCCTTAAATATTGAGAAATTTACTTAATATTTATATCGAAAAGAATCATGAGTAAAGCATGAGATTGTACTAATTATGCCAGTAAGCAGCATTTTGTAATAAATTAAAGGTCTGAATCCAGACAATGGTAAGATGGTCAATGGGTCGCCCACCATTGACTATTTGCATATTTCATGAGCAGGGCCGCTAGACTCTCAAGGTACCCAAACACGCTCGGGTTCTCAACTTCTAGCGATCGGAAAATTTATAGTAAATAATTAAAACGCGATTCGCGCTATCTAATTGTTTAAAAGAGGAAAATTTAGATAAAAATCATGTACTTTTGAATGCTGAATGGCGTTTCTTATGATTCGCAATACCCGGTTCAGTTTGGCAGCTGTCACGTACAAAACCAGGTCTGTAATTTTCAAATTCAAAATGGCAGATGCAATATGGCGTCTATAACTCTCCCAATGTTTGATCCGATGTGAGCGAATATCTGTCGAACAGGCCAGGCAAGTATAATCACACGACGGTTGTTATAGATGTTTCCATGTATAAATTAGAATTTCGAAATTGAAGATGGCTGAACAATACGGTAAAGATTTGGAAAATTAGCAGGTTCAGAAATATATGAAAATTTTCTGGCGTGGGCGATAAATTTTCTCAGTACGCTCATTGGGAATGTCCTGTTAACAATTGGAACTTGAAGGTCGTCTATCTATCAAGGTTTTGAACTTAAATGGCGGTTAGAATAGTCGGAACGTTGACTACATTACGAAAGTAAAACAAACTGAATTTAATGAATCATGAGTAATTTATTACTAACTGTAAAATCCATTACGTGAAATCCATTAGACGCGTTTGAATATTTTTTTAAAAGCCATGTTGTTCGTGAAGATAGAGAAACGAAATGACTTTTCCGAATCTCAGGTACTGCAGGAGCATGACAAAATTAGTTGTTCAGTTCTCTTTGCATCGTGCTTACTCTCACGGTTTATATTATTTTTATCTGTTGCTAAGGCGATAAACATTCGAGCCAACTTCAAATTGCCGAGAGATGTAAGAAAACTGATTCTCGTGCTATGATCATTTTAAAGTTTACATGTTGCATGTTCATCGTTAATCCGAAAAAATGTGGATTTACTTAACAATTCACAACTAGTTTTTGCTTTCTTTTATTGTATTTATTTTACTGTTTAAATTAGAATGATGTATATTCCTGCATGAATATGATGTATATATCTTCACATTTATGTATCTAGGGATGTATACTATGCTACTTTTTGTGGTAGAGTTCAGTGAAAATGAAGAGGATGCGGACTGTTTTTATGAAAATTTATTATTCACGTATGCATTTATGTCACTGCTGAGCATTTTCGCGAAAGTTTGGCTTTGATATATTGATTCAATTGTATGCTATCGAAGTTACACCATTAAGTCGTTTCCTTGTCGGGGTAGGCGTGACTCACTCGATGGGGAGGGGAGTAGTGTGAGAAAGGGGTTATAAAATTATTAGGTTGATAGGGAATTCTCGTGTTATTTATTGAAATAACACTCTCACTCCGCAACACTGCTCCGACCCAGGTTGCTGATCAATCTCTTTAGAAATCACCCCAAGTGAAGATCCTCACAAAGTCATCATGTGATGTTCCCCAGTTGGGTCTATTAGTATGCAAGGTCTTTGTTTCAGGCGTCATTCACTCTACTGACACTCTTCTTGTTAACTATTTTCCGCCATACT
>JAAAKG020095780.1:0-16107 GCA_010014905.2 Druon quercuslanigerum
GCTCGTGGAACTATTGAGAGAGTCGGATATGAAATTGCGAGTGAGCGACTGAACGATAGGAGTAGGGGTAGCGTTCGGGCGAGGATTAGGAGAAGCGGAACTATTATAAGAGGCCCTGTTATGAGAGTTGACTGTACTATTGTATTCTTATTTTTAATTTTATCTATAGATATTTGAAGATCGAAAAGTTAATCGTGGCAGGATTGGTAATGTAATGATTTAAAACCCAAAATTGTCATTTTAAAAACTAGTAGAGCTAAAATATAGTATAGCTTGCGTTCTACAATATATAGACCTCGCTGGATGCTAGATGGGGGAAACACTTACTGCCTTTACACATGCATGGAATGCTCGCTTTTAAAAATAGGCATAGCGTGCGGAAAGAAACCAATTTATAAACCGCGGTGCAAAGCAGTAATAAATTAATACATTATGAGCTGACACTTGACAGTTTAATGATAATTCGTTATTAGTGTTTTGAACAACTCAAAGTGTTGAAATTTTCAATATTTCTGATATTTAGTATTCTCAGAAGTTTTAAACAATTTTTGATAATTTTGCCATAATGTACAAAAATGATTGATTATTTTTTAAAAATCGTTTATCTCATCGAAAAATCCGTGCTTGCTACACAAACTATTGTGCGCATTGGCTTATCTTTGGGTCAGCTTTGGGTTGTACATCAAACTTCACAATCACGCTACAAAATTCAGTAAACACAACAGCATACCTGATATCGCTACATAATTGGTCAATATTTGGACTAGTTGACATTATTTAAAAAAATTCATTTTTTTACTATTTGATTTTAGGGAAATGTTAAAATATTACTATTTCGTGAGTTAACGATTCAATTAATAATTCAATAAAAAATTTCACTAATACAGTTAAATTCGCCGGCCGTCCAGTGATTTTTCACCCTAAAAATCAGGATATACTGTCAGAGGATGGGGTACATCGTTTAGCAATTTATGAGGAAGGGTTTCGCTGTTATTTGCTCAATCATCCAAATCTGGTTCATCCACCCGACGGGTAAGTTGTAAACTTAAATATAATCGACAACTTATGCCACACTTTTTACTAATCAGGGATATTTTTCGGTTGTATAGAATGCTATTGCTTGTTTAATCAAATATTAAAGTAAATAGTTATTACAAAAAAAAACCTTTTCAAAGATCTGCACCCTCTAAGAGAGGCTTTTCCCAAAAATTAAATATTCTTTCGGATAATTTAAAAAAATTAAGTAATGATTCTAAGTTTTCCTGAATCATTAGTGTATAATGGAGGATCTAAATATCATGGAACAATATAAAATTTTTGGGGCGCAGTTAAAAAAAATGTAATATATGTTTAGCAGTTTTAAATTAAGATTTGCGTTAGTGAATCGCCGCCAAGTAAAAAAAGTGAATATCTTTTATCGAAACATCAGTCAATTCATCAGCGATTTGCATCAAACCCTTTCAAATTACCAAAAACTCAAGAAAAGTAACTACTACCTGTGTACATTTCCCATAATGTATTTAGAATATTTGAAAAACAACAAAAACTTATATATTTTTAAATTATATACACCTGCAAGCTTTAATTTTAGAAAAAATATTGATTATCCTGGTACACTTTCACTTAGCGAAATTTGGTGCATCTTAGACGTTTGTGAAATTCGATATTCTTTTATAGTTAAAAAAATAAACTCTATATCTTCTTTTACAGAGAAACATGAAGAGAACCAAACAGACTACAAAAAAGTATGGTACCACATACGAAAATTGGAAAAAAATCAAGAACTGTAAAGCTATGTCAAACTAATATAATAAATAAAAAGATTTAGCATAGGCACAAATTCTTTTTGACAATTACGTTTTTCAGATTTTTATTACCCTAAAGAAACCTTATTGTGCACACAACACATCCAATATGTTTTAAAATTGTGAATATTATTTCTACCATTCTAATTGCTATTTTATCTTGTGGATTGCACACAGTGAAAACTTAAAATTTTGGTTCCCAGAAAAATGTCAAAAAACACCAAAAATTGCATTTTCGATTACAAAGGAATGTACAAATATAAGAAATAAAAATGAGTTCTCAGTATTGTAATTAATAGTTGATAAGCTAATAGAATGAAATACTACGACATTCTCTACATTACAATAAACATATTATATTTTATTTAGTTATAAAATAAAATAATCATTCGATGCTTTGTGCTAATGCACGTAAAATGCAAGTATTGTTTTTATAAAGTAATGTGAACGAAACTATTCTGGAAATAAATTAACAGATAGAAAAATATTTTAACGAATAATATGTATGCTTTATTAGCTAATGCTGCTATGATGAAACAAAGTTTCAGAATGCATGATAGTCAGAATTTCGGAAGGCGCTTTAGAGCGGAAAGGAGTCTTCAAGAAGGCATTAACCATCCACTATTTACCATTTTTCTGCATTTACCATCCAACCAGCCTCTTCTATCCCTTCTCCTTCTTTTGGTCTCGGCTCTTCTGTTACCTTATCGATAACTCCTTAAAGTTTTTCTAGCAGCGTGTCTACTCCTTGCTCTCCCATACTCCCTATATCCGCGTTTTCAATTCTTTTTTGAAATTCTCTTCACTTTTCCTTCCCCTAAATTCATATATTTAATTGACTTTTAATCTTTCATTCCTTCTTACACTTAGTACGCATTGGACTTCCACGTTTCAATGCCGCGATCACCGGACAGTGTTCATTGCCTATCTCGTTGCCCATGTCCATTCCAACTATCAGATTACTTATTCTTTCTTCAGCCAGAATTTAGTCTATTACTGTGTCCCTTATATCCGCGTACGTAAATCCGCTTCTTTCTTAACTCTAATATTGCCGTTACGAACAAACCATACACCGTCTGTTAACAAGTTCAGTAGCCTCCTGCCATCCCCATCTGTTTGCTTGTCTTTCTAGTTTCTTATGAACCTCTACTTTTCTGTTTCCCAAACCGCTCTTTCTTACTCCCCAATAAATGCATTCTGCTTGCCCCTATCAGGTCAAGCCCTTCTGTGTTTTCTCTGTCCATTTCTTAATTTTTCTCCAACCTTGGTCTTCTCCTCTTTGCCTGTACACACCTACAACATCCACAAACGCTTTTCCAACTTTTATTCTCCTCACCATTTTTGCGTCCCCTTTTTCCATATAAACTTTCTTTTCTTTCTCTACAAACACTCCTTTTCTTTTTTCTCATACCTCTCCACCCATTTCTCTCCCTTTCACGTGATCCTTTCTTGCTGCTTGTATATTCTACACGTATGCTATCGGTAACAATCTTTCCGTCCTTGTCATTAGCCATTTTATATTTATCCTAGATCTCTAGTCTCTAGAGTGGGAAAGTCGTTCCGTGACAATTTTCCCGATGTACTTGAGAAGCTCGAAACAGTAATTTGTTTTTCTACATAGCCAGAAGGGTCGAAGCGACGTAGCCCAGACTCCTCGGTGCACTAACCCCAAACACGTGTGGCGGTATTTTAAGTGATTGTCTTCAACGTTAACTGAGATCTTGGAAAAGCTATAAAAATCAAGGACCGAACTCTGAAGAAAACCAGAGACCAATTTTGAGTTAAAGAATAGATTTCCTGGCATTTAACTACATGGACAAGTTAAAAGGTTTTAAAGTTGAGGGTGGTCTGTATCGAACCACTCTTTTTCACAACTTGCAGATGTTTTTGTATGCGCTAGACGTGGCTCGCCCAGATATCTTAATTTTTTAAGGTTCATTTCAGTAAATTAAATCTATATCACGGAAATTTTCGAAGCATGGGAAAGAGTCATAGCGAATTTCTCCAGAGTTTCTATTTTCTTTCTACGTTTCTAAATATTAACTTATAATTTTCTAAAAATATTTGATTCTATTATTATAAACTTTTTTTTGTTTTGAAAAATATTTCCGTAAAGTCTATTATATCCTGCTTCAAATTGTTGGTGCTAGTCGATAAAAAAGTGAATTAATGTACCTGCGAGCGCTGCTTTCGCAATAAAAAATCGAACGTTTGTCGCAAGACGTTGCAGGGGTTGTCTCTCTAGACATGGGGGGTTTTCTGTCTCCCCGGGGAAATATTAAGGAGACAAAATCTTTAGAGGGAGACCTTGGGGGGGGGGGGGGTAAATGGGGATTTTTAGGGGAATTTTTAAGGGGAAGGAAAAAACTTTGGCATTTAATGCCTGGCTGCGCTTTTAGCATAAGCCAATCATAGACAACGGAGTATCTCTAACTTTCTTTCATCTGATTGACCGGAGAAATAGGAAATTCCCTTCAGAGGGATTTTGATCAGTGAAAGGGAAAATCATGGGGTTTTGGGCAACTCAAAATCCAACCTAACATTCGAATCATTCCTTATCTTGCACTTTTTTACCGATTTTGTACTGTTAAACACACCCTTCAATCCCGCTTAGCCACTTAGCCTCAACAAAAAGAAAAAATTAAAAAGACAAACTGTTTACGTTCAATCCAAAAGATATATTTTCAACTAAGCAATTCAATTTTCTAACAAAAAGAACGTATTTTTAACAAAATAAAATCCTGATTATGATCTTATAAACTTGAAAGTGGTTTTTTAATATAAAATACATGAAATATGTAATTAATAGTTTTACTGTTTCAATATTTGAACAACTTTAACCATTTTTTACTTTACATTGTGCTGAACTAATTTAATAGAAAAATGTCAGCAATAACTAAAAATAATTGTAATTTTTATTTTTAATATTCAATGGTTCCAAATTCATTTTAATTATTAGCATCTGATTTAAAAAAATATTTATTGCAGTTTTTTACGCACTTCAAAAGTGACCATAGATGACTTTTTACAATGTGATGTAATCCAAGTTTCAAAAAATCTTTAAAAAAACTAAATTTAAAAAAACTTTCTTTGCTCACATTTTCGTTTTAAAAAATTGTACAAGTACTGTATAACTACACCTTTTCTTGTTCAGCTCTGATGAATAATGATTCTGTTAATAACAGCTTATTACACCAAGGGCGTCCCACAAAATAAATGCGAGAGTGGATTTTAAGTGTATTTTACTGACGCTCATTTGTTTTGTAGTTTATGAAACTAGAAAAAGTAGGGCTTACATGGTTGACACATGGTGAAGCAAATATTTGCTCATTTTAAATATAGTTTTTGTTAATTATAAACCAGAATTAGCTCATAAGTCAACGAAAATGCATTTTAATACACATTTTTCTTATATTTTTTAAAATTATTTTAATTTAGACATACGCATGGGAAGAACAAGGTAATCTTATCAGTGTAGAGCAAACAATCATATCACGTACAATACACATCATGAGGCCTTCTCTTGGCGTACGTTTGATTTTCTTTCGTTTATCATGAAATTTAGGTACATTTTAATAATTCTGATAGCCTCAATGCTGTCTAACGCTCAGTCATTTTCAGTGTGAAAAGAAATAGTCTTGTTACAAGTTCATGAGTCATATTTACGGAATACTTTGATAGAAAAGATGAAGATTGATAGCGGATCTCTAATCCTGGCTATCGCCGTTTTCATGCCCAATTATGTTGGTAAGTACCTTGTCAGTTAAAACTTCAAAAAATCGTTTTTCAAGAAAAACGCATCTAAACTTGGCAAGTACTAAAGGTCGCCACATCACCCACCACTCAACCACGGAAATAACAGTTTTGACCTTAACTTAGAAAAACGTGAATATTTCCTGAACTAAACTAGAACCGGCCATGAAGGTCTTTTTCATGCGAAAGCCCAAATATATAGGGTGACTTTTTAAACTTGAAACTTTTAAATATTTCGAAAAATAGACGTTCTATGAAATAATGTTAGGAATCAAAATTTAATCACTCTGAGAAGTACATACTCTAATGTTAAAATCGTTTTCTCCACACCGCCCCCTGGAAGTGGGGGCGAGTTCGAAAAAAATGTAAAAAAAATCGAAACGAGAAAAACGTTTGAGACAAATTATACGCATTTTTACCTGAATAATCCGTATGGGCAATAAAAAATAGGGGTTTCCATTGAAGATTTCAAACTTGCTGATCAGGATGATCTACCCTGGCACGGAATAGTTTCCTAAGAATATTCTACATAATTGGTAGGAAATTTAATTTAGAGTCTGTGAAGACATTGGAGGACTAGAAGAGGGCCTGAATCCAATATTAATAAAGTATTTTAATTTAAAACCAGTTCAATGGAACCAAATTGGACGATTTAAAAAAAAGCTTGAAACCTCAATAAAAAAACGTCTTATATATGTGTGTGTGTGTGTGTTTAGAAAATAACGAATGATATATGAATGCGCATTCGTCAAAAATCTCAATTTTTACAGAATCAAGGCCAAGTGATGACGAAGCCCCAATCAACTTTGAGAGAGCTGATCCAACATATGTAGGTAATAAAAATGTTTCTATACCTTCAAATACAACTGTAATTCTGATATAAGAAAGGGTAAGCGCAGAAAATTTTTGGCCCGTACCAGCAGTACGGTGGCTCTTATATTTCACTTTTCCTGTTTCTTTGCTCCTCCCCTCCAGTTTTTTTCGTATTTCCCCAAAAAAAATCTTCGACTCTGAGCAGAATCAGTTTATTATTAGAGATCGTGCGAAGACAATGAAATTTTCCAATAATTTAATAAAGGAAGAAGTCAGCTTTTTGCAAATCTAATATTTAAACGCGACAATACGTCGCAAATAATTTCGTATTTTAGTACATTGTTTATAATATGTCAATGAATAAGAATCAATAATAAATTTTAAGGATGATTCCCTATTGAAAAACCTATGAATGAATAGCTTTTAAAAAGTTTTTTTTCTCGAATAATCATTAATCAGTGAATTAAGGTTACCCAGTAATTTTTAAACTAACTTCCAATTATTTACACGATTTTAATTTTCCTAAACAGTTGTTTTTTAGTTGACTCGCGGTATCACGTTATGTTGTTCTTATATATACTTTTCCGATGCCTCTGATTGACCAGAGTGCCTTACTGTGAGGTCTCGTCGAACCTGATTGGCCAATCAAGTTTTTTTTAACCAGGAAAACGGAAAAACAAATTTGATTGTTCTTGTATCCATTGTAACTATTCATGTTATTAGGGTGTTTTAAGAATTCGATTGCTTTTCTATGTTTTCTTGGAAAAGTATTATACGTTAACTCAACGCTTTCCCGGCTTCTCCAATATAGATTTTGCCACAAGAACAAGGAATTTTATATACTCCTGGATCACTGAGGGGTGTATTTTTTTCTTCAGGTTTATTTTTCTATTTTCAAAGGTGGTTCAAAAATGATTTAGATGTTGTGCTTGTTGAGAATGCTTCTTCTTTGTTCTGTGACTCCTTGGATGTAAGGTAGGATGGTCGTCGTTTTTCTCTCTTTCTTTAGTAGGTTGTGTTGACTTGTTTTTTTGAGTGTAATTTCTCATTGATATATAAATTTGTTTGTGTAATCCTTCTGTATAAGCATTTGTTAAAACTTTTTTAATTCCTTGCGTGAGTTATCTTTGTCTGTTACGATAATTAATTATTTATAAAAAAGCTTTTAACTAGAAATAATCAGCAATATTAGGTTAAATTCAAATTTGGTGAAGGTCAGAGCAGAGATATTCTAAAGAAATGTTAGAACGAGATATTATCTATCGATTTTTTGATAAAAATAAAAAAATCTGACATCAAACTGCAATTTACACAAAAGCCTTATAAACGTTGTAGATAACTTACTACCGTGACCGTATGTAACAAAAAAACTGAAGAGTCCTAGATACACACAAGGCCCTAAAGAAGACCAAAATGACTTTGAACTTAGCAGTGACGAGAAAAGCTTTGCAACGATCAAGTCAGTCGTACAATATTTTTTGACACTTTATTTTCACAGATCAAAGTCCCAGCTTCTCCAAACATTTTCTGTGCTTCGAAACGTACAGTCCTTTTGCTAGAATGCCCGCTAATATTTCGCCAATGCACATGTATTTAAGCTGTACCAGATTAGCTTCCAAAGCCTCTTTCGTAGCTTCTGTGATAGCCATGTACTCCGCTTCCGTGCCAGTAAGCACAACCGTCCGTTGCTTCTTTGCTCTTCAAATGATAGGTTAATGGGTTAAAGTTTAAAGTTTCTAAGGACTAGTCAATCCCACAAGTAGGAAGACTACTCTTACCCTCTCATCCTCATCTCCTCCCACTACTTCGTCATTCTTCACTGAATGTGCTGATGTCGCGTGCCAACTTTATTTTCGATGAATGTTTTTGAACTGTTTGCACACTTCTCACAATTTCACTCTCATAGTATAGTTCTCGCAAGCGAACGACAACAACTTTAAAACATCATGTTCATCTCGAATTCCTGCTCCAGTTTTATGAAACGTCACGATGCATCCTCGGACTGTCATTTTCGTAACTGACATCAAATCAATTCGCATTTTAGGAACATACGGAGTTTTAAACAAAATTTTAATCTATTTTCGCAGCCGTTAGTTACCAGCAGTCGAACTGTGCCTTTCACTTTAATTTCCGCATATGCACTGCTAAAGAGATTTAGCGAGCTTTGCTTTACTCCTTCCATAGGCTTAAACAACGTTGTGCTGTAGCACATATGTGATACAAAACCATTCTCGAAACACCATGTCCGCGAAGAACCAAACGATTTTACGTTAACCACGGATTCAACTTAAGAAGTTTCGATAGTCACAAGGTAACTCAGTTCCTCTACATTTTTAGTGTAATAAGAGTTCTCTTTCTCACCACATTATGATGCTTTACGCCCGACCTTTTTACATCGAAAACACTTAAACGAAAATTTTCAAACATCCCTTTATCTTATACGTTTTCGGAGATGGAGAATCGTCACGTAACTCGATTGCACTACAAACGTTCCTTAGTAATAGATGTAATGTTTTTACGATAATTTATTATGATTAAAGAGATACTTCGGGTTTCAATCGTGCACGGAACTACGAATTAAGCCGACGTTTCGTAAACATTGCAATTCACTTCATCAAAGCTGACTTGAAACTGAGGTATCAGGGTATGCTGTTCTTATATTTATTTTCCATGATGCCTCTGATTGTCCGCGCCCCACCATGGAGTCAGGACGTACCTGATTGGCCAATCAAGCCTTATTTCAAAAATCTGGAGGATGGAAAGCTAAATTGAAACCGTATTATAATCGTTGTCCCTATTGATGTTATCAGGGTGCTTTAAAATTTCAATTGCTTCTCTATGTTTTCTTGGAAAAGTATGGTCTGTTTTTACGATGACGGTAATTTTAATAAAATAAAATGTTATGTCCTGTTAAAAAATAATGTTTAGCTAGTGCTGTTGGCTCGAAATGTTTAAGCTAATGGTAAGGTTTATCCAATAAAAACCTTGCCACAAGAACAAGGGATTTTATATACTTCTAGATAAATCAGAGGTGCCTTTTTGTCTTTCGGGTTGTTTAGTTGTGTTGTTGTTGTTGTGTTTGTTGAGAATTCTTCCTATTCGTTGTGAGACACTTTGGATGTAGGATAGGTCAGTGATCGTTTTTCTCTCTGTTTCTTTAGTAGGATGTATTGTATTGTTTTTTGGGTGTATATTCTTATTACTTTGTCAACTTGGTTGATTGTGTAATGATTCTGTATTAGGATTTGTTTAACGTTTTGTAATTACTTTTGTATCATCAGATCTTTTGTAAACTAGTACGTCCAAGATGAGCAATTTTCCGTTTGTTCAATTTCCATGGTAAACTGGATATTAGGATGTAATTGATTTATGAAATCGAAAAACTTATTTAGTTGATTTAGTCCATGTCGCCAGATGAAAAAAGTTTCGCCAACGTAATGGAGCCAAAAATTCGGTTTGAGCTTGAATTGATTGAATAATTTTGTTTCTAGATGTTCCATAAAGATGTTGGCTATTACAGGTGAAAATGCAGATCCCATTGCAGAAACGTGAACATTGCAGTTTACTTCTTTAGGGATGATCTGAAACTTCAATGTTCATAAAACATCGGCAAAATTCGTCCTTTTGTACATGATTGAAACCCGAAGTATCTCTTGTATCATATTAAATCCTTATGAAAGAATTATATCTATTATTAAAGAACTCTACGGGGAAACTTTTCTTACTCAAACTGACACCTTTAGTAAGCCCTGGACTTTTCAAGTTAACCTACTAACATCTTTAGCTACATAATACTCTACTTTCGCTAATAATATTCTACATAATACAAGTTTGCTTTACTTAAAAAAAATAGTACAACACACCAAATTTCTCTTCCACATCAACTCCAAAAGGCTATTAAATCTTCATCTTTTCAGATCACACAATCTGAGATTTGACATTTCATCTACATTGGGCCACATATCATTTGACCAATCCCAACGGACTAAAGATATTTTCACTCTAAAATAAAAATTCAAATTTGACAAATTACTTCCAGTAAGTCACATACCACTAATACAGTAGAAAACATCTCTGACCATCCTCTTAGCAATGAAATGATTTCAGTTTTATCTAAAAGGCACAATTTTGCAGTCACTTCCTCCAAAAGCCCGAAAGAAGAAATCATCAGAAATTTCGAATCCACAATATATACCCTTTAACCTGAAAAAAATGACATATGACGCAGGACGGCCAACATTTTACTTCAAGCCCAACTGCCCTCCACAAACTTAACAAAACAAGAAAACTCCGCTATTCAGTGAACTGAAATGTTCATCAAAAGTCGGCAAAATTCGTAGCTTTTTACATCTTCACTCTTGTCTTACTAAATTTCCTCAAATGAATAAACTACATAAACAATTTGTAAATATGGCCGCGCACATCCTAACTTTCTTGCGTTTTGTGTAAGATGAGTTACTGTAACAACTCGACTTTCTTTCGAGGTTCTTTGGATTTTTAAATTAAAAGCAGCTTTATCATAACAATATTTAAAGCTACAGGTGCTTTTACCTTCTTCATTGCTGATGGATTAATAGCGAAAAACAAGTCTGAACGTGTTTACAGATCTGCTGCTTCCCATTGTTCAGCCGCACGCTCTGTCGTTGCGTCGCCTGCCACTAGCGCTAGTGTTTGGTGTACAGAGGAGGGAGGACTAACGTGCAAGGATTTGTTAATGTTTTCGAAAACTAAGAACCCGTAAGCAGACTCGTGCACACGCGCAGTCTTGCGTGTGCTGTCACGTATTATACCCACTCTGCTATTTTATACTTTGAGATCTCCATGCATATGTAGGTTATGTTCATCTGTGTTTATATTTTGTTGGGTTATATCGCGTTATTAAATTAAAAAGGAGAAGGAAAATGGCCTAAAAACTACGAAAAAAATCTAGAAAGTGTGGGTATTATAATAGCATTATTATAATCAGATTTGAAGTATGTGAGTAAGGGATAAAGTTAATTTCAGTAAACAAAATATTGTAGGTTCTTATATTAAAAACACAAGTTTAAAACTTCAAGCGCTTGTTGACATCGTTATCACGGCAACCGCCGTTTTATTCGTGGCAAACATCAACGAATTTTTGGACGTAGATCGTGTCACTCCCCACTCACAGGGTTACAACTCTTTTCTATTCCTTCAAACGCTGGCTTGAGCTTCCTACTGTTCACATAAATCCACATTATTATTCTTAATTAGCAGTGCTTCAATTTGTAGACTTAAAGTGTTAAAAATGTCCTTTCATTAAGGTTCCCAACGTACTGATTGTGCTAAAGCTATCTTCATTTACTTTCAAAACACTTTACAAAATACGACGCTTTCACTTACACGTTATCACACTACACAAAGCGAAACAACGCCAGGAATCTCACTGCTTTTGTTTTACGCCTTTAATCAAGCTACTGCTCAATGAATAGAGCAGCTTTGTCATGATCAAATTATTCCAAATATAAATAAGTATAAATAAGAACCTCCCTTACTAGCACTTTCGGCAGCAAGTCAACAAGCAGCTGTTAGGCTACATAAAAGGCCACCAAATTTACAAAATTATATGAAGATTTACATTTGTTACGAAGAAGTACATTTTTACATTATTGTACTTTCTTCTAACGTATATGTATTGTATTTTATGCGTAAATGAAGTTCTTTTTAGTGCCGTGTTATTTGGATGCAAATCCATATTTTAAAATATAGGTTTTTCCCACTTTAAATGTTTAAAACTGTGCAGGAATTAGTAAAAAATAATAAAAATACAATGCTTTTCTTTAAATATTCGACGTTATTTGATGCGGAGTTCCGGATTTAATTTTTCTTCCAAATGTTTCATAAACTAGGGCTTATTTTCTGATGGAAAGAAATAATTTAGAGATATTTTAGTTACTATTAAAAACCAAATTATTATAAACACATTGTATATTTCTTTTTCTAGTATTACCATTCAAGCGACCTTGCATAATAACGCCTGTGAAAGACTCGAGTGGGAGATCTTATGGAATAAAAGTTAATGACTTACGTGAACCTGAAATGACTTTTCCTTTGGGAACATATCAAAATCATAAATCTCAAGATGGTAATTTAAACATTGAAATACAGCCCGTATACTTAAAATATTAGATAAGTATGCCAAAAAAATCTTTTTTTTTTCTCTTTATGAAATTTTCATTGGAGGACCGTGGGGGCAGCCCAGATATGTAAACCTCCCGCTCACTAATTCCAGATTCTAAATGTAATTTTCAGATCTTCAATTCAAGGGTCAATTGAACCTATCGATGCCATCCTATCCGTTTAAAAAAGCACATAAATGATTTACTTCAATTTTAATCGAACTTTTTATGATCCTTAGTACACAAATATATTTTTTCCTGACTTTTAAAAAATTATTGTTATTCAGAAAAAATTATTTCTTCGGACAATTCTTAGTAGAGTTACAATTTAGTAGTTCCTAAAGAATTATAAGTCAAAATATTTTTTTTGCATTATCAGGTAAATATCTGATAATGACGTATTGGCGAGTCCTACCTCGAGATGGTGATTATATCTTTCGTCGTGGAATACAGGTTGCAAGAGTCCATGGACAAGAAATTCTAGAAACACATCCAAATGGTATCCTCGGTAATAGAAAAACTAAAACGCAACCTAAAATAGAACTTTTTAAATTAATTATACAGTGATATATATACATATATATATATATATATATATATATTTATTTATTTATTTATATTTTTTGTAAAGTATGCAGGGAATGCTTACTTTTCTAATCATGCATAGTGTGCGGAAAGTCTCAAATTTTTAAACCGTGTTAAAAAGTAGTTATAAAAATACTCTTTCTACCTGCTGCGCTTAAGCTCTTTGTGCAAGATTACTGTCTTATGGTGTAACATTTGGCAGACCGATCATGATTAGTGAGTAGTGTTTGGAGAAACTCAAAGTGATGATTTACTTTAAATGCCCACGTATTAACGATAAATGACTACAAATTTCTGAATATTAAAAAAAATTTTAATAACTGGAATGTGTCGTGATTTATAAAGTAAAAGAAAATTCAGAAATTTGTTACATTAAAGAATGATTAAATTTTCGGTAATTATTATTTTCTTTTATCCAAAATTTCCAGTGTTCGCTACAAAAAATATTGTGTGCATCGGCTCATCTGCAGGTCACCTTTGGCTCTTAAAGCAAACTTCACGCTCATGCGGAATTGTCTACTTTCTGCACTTTGATCACAATATACTATTCCCATGCTTAATTCACAAGAAAATAAATCCTTTAATATATGCACTGACGAAAACACTACAAAACTTAACTAAATATAGCAGTACACCTACAAACGCTTAAGAATTGGTCAATACTTCTTCTAATTGACATTATTATAATAAAAATGTGATGTTTTCACTATTTCATGTATCCACCATTAAATTATTAATTTAAATTTTTTCTCTAATTCAGTGAAATTGCATCACCGTCCAGTGAAATTTAATCCAAAAGATCAAGATATACTGTCAGAGGATGGTGTACATCGTTTGGCAGTTTATGAGGGAGAGTTTCGCTTCTATTTGACTACTTATCCAAATCTGGTTCATCCACCCGATGGGTAATTTAAAAACTAAAATATAATCTAAAACTTACGTTTAGTTTTTTTTTTAACCAGGGATATTTTTCAGACATATAACATTTTTATCCATGGTTAATCAAATATTTAAAGCGCGTTGTTGCTGTTTAGAAAATGATCTAAAACCAAAATAATCTACCAAAAGGTGTTTTGATCGTTTTCAAAACTACCAGGACGAGTTTTTGCATTCTTAAAAATATCAGAACACGTTCTGTCCCTATTAAAACTACCAAAACCCGTTCTGACTGGTAGTTTTCAAAAGGATTGGCACAAAACTGCTCTTAACAGTAATCCAACTATGTAAACATTTAAAAAATTGCAGATGAAATTTGTCTTTTTTTCAATTTTTGTAAACAAATTAATTACTCTAACTTTTATCACCTGCATTTTCAAAATTTAATAGCATTATTTGAACCGATTTTCTTATTCAAATGTTTAAGTGTTATGAACAAATTTATTCTTTTAGTATTTGCAATCCTTTGAAGACCAGAACTGAAGAGCATCATGATGAAATAAGTGATGGAGTGTTTATTTATTGGTTAAAAGTAATTTTTCTTGCTTTCACGGACCGACATTTAAAATTTTCAGCAATACAATACGTCCTGCAGTTGCAAAATATAAAACTTTGTTTTGAGCCAGGAAATGCAGCAAATTCATATGGTTAGTTTTATATTTTTCAACTGTAGGAGGTATATTTTTTAATACTTATAATAATGAACTAATATTTTTTACAGAGAAATATAAAGAGCACCACAAAGAATAAATTCAAAAGGATTGTGCTGCATACAAAATTTGGAGAAAAATAAAAAACTAAAAATCTATGTAAATTATTATAATAAATAAAGAGATTTAGCATAGACACCAATTCTGTTTTAAGGATGATGTTATTGAGATTTTATATTTCCCTGAAAAGACTTTATTATTCACACACCGCACAGCCACAATAATAACCTTCCACATCTATTCAGACCGATAGGTGGTAGACATGTATTTTTAATTCCGAAAAAGTGTTTGTTAACGTTTTTAAATTGTGGTTATTATTATTATTATTATTATTAGCATATAATTATTATTCCGAAAAATTATACCAAAAAGTACTAATTAATTAGCATGAAATGCACAAATAAAAGCAATAAAAATAAGTTCTCAATATGGTAAAAAGTAATGAAGTAAGTATGCAAATACCGTTTACTTGCTTAAAATAAAGATATTGTACACTCTTATCAAATGTATCGCATTTCACAGAATCTCGTCATTATTAGAGTATAGCTGTTACAAGATATATTCAAGGATTGACGCTTCCTTGTTAATCGCAATAGAGGGATAATGGAGGAATATATTATTCGTTTATTATAAAAGATGTTATGTTTAGAGCATTTACATTATTTAAAGTACTTGTGTCGTGTATACATAAAACTTTTAGCATTTTTTCTGGCTCATCTTCGTTACTTAGTTACGTTTCTTTCAAAATCTTCTCTTGAAGGCTGACATATAGGGCAATTCAACAAGAAATATTCAACGGTTTTGGGCAAGTTCCTATTACAAACTGTGCATCAGTCATTTATTAATTATATAAATATTACTGTTATGAACTATTTTTTTTCTATTTTTTGCTAACCGCAGCTGCGATGTTTCTCGGATTTTGTAAAGAGGTGCTTTCAACTTTAAATATTGTTCGGTGGAATGTAGGCTGCTTACGGGTATATGGCAGTAAAGGCTACTGTAACTTGATATCTTACTTTTATCAATTTTAAACTTTTTAAGTTGCTCTCTCACAATGTTATTCTGCTTTAAACCTTCCTACTGACTGTTCCCTTTTTTTCGCGATGGAAGGTGGAAAATGTGCTAACACACACCGAGAAGGGTCCGCACTTTTCGATAGTGTCGGGATATTGATAGCATCACTGCAATGATCTGAATATATATGAATATACATTAAGATCTTAATTTGACCATTATATTGATGCTACCAACGACCGACTAAAAACCACCACCCTTTCTCCTTGGCATAATTCCCCCCCCCCCCCCCCCCCCCCCCCCCCCCCCCCCCCCCCCCCCCCCGCCGCCTCGCGCCCGCCGCCCGGCTGG
>JAAAKG020095791.1:0-16104 GCA_010014905.2 Druon quercuslanigerum
ATAGAAAAAATTACCATTTTTATCATTATATATATATATATATATTTATTTATTTGTTTATTTTTAATTATAACTTATATACTACTTTGAATTTAAATCAGAAAATGTCTGGATTTTTATTAATTTTGAACTTTTTTCCAATTTTTCGACCGATTTCGAAAGAGGATGGTAAACTCATCAGCATCTGACAAGAAAATTGGACTAACTGAATTAGGTCAGAAACTATAGAATTTTAATGAAAAAATTTGTGTTTTTTTTTTAATAATCATATTTAAAATTTAAATAGCT
This sequence comes from Druon quercuslanigerum, assembly GCA_010014905.2. NCBI lineage: Eukaryota > Metazoa > Arthropoda > Insecta > Hymenoptera > Cynipidae > Druon > Druon quercuslanigerum. Next base: position 289 of record JAAAKG020095791.1, read on the forward strand.
GTATAACTTCGTGAATCAGGTAACTGGTAATGACGCATATTCGCGCACTTTGAATAACTCCCATAAAACTCAATATATTTTATGAAAAGAACTGCGGGATGCAAATATTCATAATTTAACATCCGGGAAACAACAAAATCAGAATTTGTAAGTAAAAACCTTATTTCTTTGACTTCTTCGAGTCAGGTGGAAGTTGAAGAAATGGTGTTTTCTTTCCAAATTTCAATGAATTTTGATGAAATTTGGTCTTCCTTAGATTTTCTAGTCGCTGATTGCGAAAAAAGTATCTGGATGATGAGTTTTACTGTGTAAAGTTGTCGATTTCTAAATACTTTTATATCATAAAAGCTTGACTTTGCATTGTGTGACCTAAATAATAAACCAACTAATTTTTAACTAGGATGGCGTAATTTAAAGTTTCTAATCTTTCAAGGTTCTAATTTTTTTCCATAAAATGTTCGTTAACGCGATAGTGAATTTCTTTAGATGGAATGAAATAAATGACACCACAACGAATTTTTAAACTATTTCATTATTCTTGCAATATGATTTCCAAGAAATATGTTTCCTGAAGTCTTGATTTGCAATCTCAAACAAGCTAAATCCTGCCTTTTTTAACAGCAATGATAACCATAAGCAGTCCAGAGAAGCGCCATCTTGCTGATCCACAGCGAATAACAAAAAGTAGAAAACTAAGCCTTGACTATAACCAAAATTCAACTAAGAATGAATTACATCACGTAAAGACACAATTTGAGCATCTAGAAGAGCATCCAGAGCACCTAAAGATCGATAACATCGGGATACCGTCTCTACCATCCCGAGTATGCATCCTGCAGAGCCTTAAGCACCTGGATGCGTCGGGAAATCAACTTCAAGACCTTCCTGATGATCTCGGGCGCCTAGAAAACCTTGAAATCCTCGACTTGAGCTTTAATAATCTCTCTAAGTTTCCTATTTCCTGTACAGCTCTAAATCACCTAAAGCAACTCCTTCTGTCGAACAACAAGTTTAAATCAATTCCCGAATGCGTTGAAGAGGGGATGCAAGACCTCGAAATCATCGATGTTTCCCATAATCCCCTCAAGTTTATTTCTGCTCCAGCTAGCACAAAACTCAAACGTTTCTCAGCAAATGGCTTAAAATACTGCCGATTTTTTCCTGAGTGGTTGCTAAATTCCAAATTGTGGAAGCTGGATGAAATAAATCTAGACGATTCGGTCTTCGATAAATTCCGCTTTCGACAGAAGGAAATCTCGCATCTCAGACGTTTCTCGATGCGGAATTCTTCCTTAAATGATAAGAACTTTGAGAAAATCACATCAAACATGGTGGAGTTACAAAAGATAAATGTCGATAATGATAAAGTACAATGGAGAAGAGAGGGAAGATCCAATATATTTTGTTCCCTCCCAGGCTCTAATTTGAAAAATCCTGGGATAGTAAAGGAGATCAACGCCAGAATGACTGCATTGTCGATACTACCGCACTCTATCGACAAGTTTTTTGCTTTGCAAAGACTCGACATTGGTGACAATAAGTTATGTTGGTTGCCGGATGAAATCTGCGTACTTAAGAATCTGCAGGTGTTAATTATCGATAGTTGTGAATTGGGTAAATTACCGGAAAAAATTGGAAATTTAGATAAATTAGAGGAAATTTCCGCATGTAATAATCGACTCATGGAGCTTCCTAGATCAATGGCGAATCTGAAAAACTTGAAGATTCTGGATTTGTTTAATAACGAGCTTTCGGAGATGCCGACATGCTTGGAAGGAGAAAACCTAAAGTGTTTGGATCTTGAGAAGAACTTCTTCGAGATTAAGAATTCCTTGGTAAGGAAAACAGAATAAGTAAATACTCTTACAAATATGTATGTTCCTTTCCTTCAATCGACCAAACGCATTGAAATAACAGTTTCAAATTAATACACGCTGGCACTAAGGTATAATTTAAAACAAATAAGATCTTTGTAGTTTACGTTTTGATTAATAAACACGATTGTTTTATTTCAATTTTAAAATAATCAAAAAAATACGAGATAACTGAAATAGATACTTGACTTTTTTCGTAAAATCTTGTCTTTCTGTTCAAAGGAAAAATTTCAGAGATACAATTTGTAAGGAACAATTTTCAATCAAATATCGCATAATTCTACAATCTTACTTCTAATTAGAAACCTCAATAGCTCACCAAGTTTACATTTACATGGTTGATAAATGAATTATTTTTTAATGCAAATTTTCAAAATTGATTAATTTCAAGAAAATGGTTAGTAGTATCAATTTAATTATAAGGTTCTGAATTTATTCCTATCTTTTATGAATACTTTGAAACTGACAATTTTAGTATTATTGTTTTTAATTGAAAGCATTTGTAAGTGCATCATTGTAAACAGAAACGTTAAACATTGTATGGAATTAGATTTAAACCATTCAAAATGGTAAAATTTTAAATTGATTGTACAGTTTTAAATCCTTCTATTTGAAAATCATATAATGTTTAAGACCTTAATATATAACCTATTAAGTTTGTAGGATAAAATTGGGAATTTCAAAATATTGAAACATTTTAGTTGGAACCTGTTCCTGAATATTAAATTCTCATTTTGTCTTCATTTGCTTCGTAAACAATATATCAAAGTTTTATTTTTGAAAAATATAATTTAATTTTTTTGTTTGCACCCACGATTTTAGAAAAAATTTATTTCAATATCTATGACCGGGGAAACCCCGCAAAATATCCGGTAACCAATCAAATATTTCGTGGATGGAAATTAGTAAACCATCTGTTATCCACACATGTTTAGTCTTGCACTTCTGACTGCAGCAGTATTTCTATCATCCAGGAGAAACAAAATATTTTTCAGAGTAGAGGGTTGATAGCTTTCAGTAGATTGTCGAGATATGATGCAGAAGACAAAACAGAAGCTATGTTTTAAATATTTTAACGTTCTCTGATCTTTGAAATCATAGATGAGAAACACGCCGTATGACGTTCTCAGAGAGAGATTAAGACAACACTACAATTACGAGAGAGATGTTGGTTCCAAACCGTACAGAGAGGATAAAACGTTTAACTATAACGACTCAAAGGCATCTAACAGCTGCAGCGGAAGCGAATGCGGCGAAATGTAAGAGTAAAAAAATTTTTTGCTTATTCATGGAAACTCTGAAGTTGCCCATCGATACCGTATTTCCACCTGATTTCTTTTTCTACTGGGAGAATATCTTCTCTTTCTTTTTGTAATTGAATTTTTGTTTTTAATTTCCAGTTGTTTCAAAATGTATAGCTGTTTTTAAATAGGTATTTTTTTGGCTGGCGAATAGTGAGAAAAGTTAGAAATTAAAGGGAAACTTGTTGTTTATTTTAAAATTGGTTAAAATGTAAAAAAAGCATGTTTTCTGGATTGAGTTAAATGCATCCTTCTTGCAAAAAGTTCAATATGTCGAACTTAAATTTTTTTAGATTGAATCGAAGAAACATGTGATTATTTTGCTTTGGTGGACAAAGTGTTATTCATGTGGAATTTTTTCGTGTCTTTAAAACGTTGATTTAGTCTTAAGAAATATTAGATTCAACACCTTAAACTTTTTCCGAAAAAATTGCCTTTAACTCATTCCAAACATTTTTTTTTTGTATTTTCAAATCCTAAAAGCAAAAAGAAGATATTTGTTGGTATTGGTAGACAACGTTAGCGGAGTAATAAAATTCAATCAGAAAAAAGTTGGAGAATGAACCGCTCTAATTTGATTTTACTTCCTTCGGATTCCAAATGAAAAACTTTTAATGCTCGGCGAAGATGGTTCTACTAACTTCTCCCAATTATATGTCTATTTCTCAGAACATGTTCAGGGATTTATCATTTTTATGTCCCAAAAACAGAAGTAATTTTACTTTCGATAAAGTCCAATTCAAATAATAATTTTGTATGTTATATTTTGATGTACTGTCTAATTCTTAAAATGTTTCACAATTCAAATCTAAAATTACTCGGCTTTGAATTATTTCATCTTTACATTAGTTTGGAATATTTCCAATGTTCTAAATTTTACTTTAAGGGTGTTGGTTAAATCCGACTTAAACTTTTTTTTATAGGTACGGAACTGTCTCAATAAATATTTTTTCCGAAGGATTTGAGAACAAATGAAAGAAGACTTGTCAAATATCCGGCGGTTTCGAGATCCTCGGATTAATACAATTTTGAAAAAATCAAATCTTTGGTTGGAGAAATAATTATTTTTACGATTAATAATAATTTTGGGAAATAAAGAAATATTTTTTTAAAATCACAATTCTGACATCATAGAGTCATTCTTGACACTCATTTGGTTTTCGAAAGGCTACGACTTGATGATGATGACCCTAAATTTTTGGGAAATACGTCACGAAATGGAGAAAAATGAAATGAATGACATGTCCTGTGTGTCTGTTGTAACTGTAGTTGTAATCAACCACCAGACTAGCTGTCACATTCGCGCCACGCACGGTATCGGGGCGCTCTTCCTTATCGACCGCCGCTCCAGACTATGTGTGCCAAAGGGGAAAGCCTCTTCTGCGACATTAACTTTTTGATAAGACTATGATCAACCAGTAGCTCGCCAAAAATAATTAGACACGCGTCCCGGCTTCTTTGTAAGTGGGCTCTTGTAAGCACTATGAGCGTTTGATAATCACGGCAGCCGCGGCTGTCCGATCTCTACCGATTCGCGCGCGACTATTTCCGCGATGCACCGCCGGTGTGGTGGTAAAGAACGTGCCTGGCGACCACGCTGCCCTTTGTTCCAATCTTTTTGTCGGCATTTTTTTTTCGTATTGTAAACATGTCAAATAATCATTTTTAATGCTTCCCCGGCGATCACATTTGTTTTCAACCAAAATTTAATTATTGGAAATAAATTTCGTCAAGAAACTTTTCGATTCATTTGTTTGTATAATCTTAATTTATTGTTCTTTACATATCGAGGCGTCCTAATGGTAGGATGCCAACGCACGCGACACGACTTGTCGGTACCTTACCAAAAATAAAAACAATAAAAAGCTAACCGAAAAGTTAGGGCTAAAAAGTCTTGCTCGCGGAATTGAGCAAGATGAAGCTAGAAGTTGGCTAAAACTATAAGTTGCTCGCTCGCTCCATCAAATCATGAAAGTTATATCTCGGGTGAGCAAAGCATGAAGGTGCACTTCACGGCGGAGACACTTTGCTCGCCCGAGATAAAATGATGGAATTTATGAACAAAGCAGTGGGCCTACTTTTGAGAATTCGAAATTTGATTCTTTTTCAATTTATTTCTGGGAACTTGATGCATTTATAATTTATAAAGAAAAATCAACATTCACCAGTTTTATAATAGTGCACCGAGAGAATATACTTACTTTTCTCATATGATTTCGTCTCAGAGGGTTAATTCATAGTATGATAGCACTTATCCATACTAATTTAGTGTGAAGGTATACCTCCACACTAAATTAGTATGGATCAACGTGGTATAGTATCAATGTGGAACATTCTGTAATTTTCAATTGTTTGGCAACTTGATAAGCTTGGAATTAATAAATAAATTCGCAAAGCACCTAATTTCGAAATTCGGTAGTTTTGAAATTTATTGCTGGGTAGGTAATATCATAAATTTGTAATTTACAAAGAAAAGACAATATTCGCCTGTTTTGTAATATTGGAATAATTATCAATATGGGAAATTCTGGAATATACAAAATAATTGTTGGGTGACTGGATAAGCTTGAAATTTAGAAATATTTTTAAAAAAGGGCCTACTTTACAAATTTGATCGTTTTGAAATTTATTGTTAGGTAACTTGATAAATTTATAATCTATAAATAAAAGTGAACACTCGCCAGTTTTGTAATATTGAAATTATCACTGTGGAAAGTTTGGTAAAATAGAAATTTGAAATGAATACGCAGAGTCGAGTCACATTTTTTATTTTTATATCCCAATTGAAAACTGCCTTATCTTTGGCTGATTCTCATTCTTTTCGTAGCTGCAGGGAAAAGTGCATCACCCTGATATGTGATAATCTGCGAAGATTATCACTCACAAATATGGAAAGAACAATAAATTACTATTGTACAAATAAATGAATCGTAAAGTGTCTCCATTATATTTATATTCCAATAATTTAATTATTAAAAAGAAATTTTATCGCCAGGGAAGTATTAAAAATGATTATTTGACATGTTTACAATACGAAAAACGATGTCAACAAAAAGATTTTAACCAACGGCAGCGTGGTCACTAGGCACGTTCTTTACCACTACACCGAAGTAGTCAAGCGCGAATCGTTACAGCTGCGGCTGTCGCGATTATCAAACGTTCATAGTATTTAGAAGGACCCACTTACAAAAAGACCGGGTCACGTGTGTAATTATTTTTGACCTGTTATCGATTCATGATAGTCTCATAAAAAATTCAATGTCGCATAAGCGACTTTCCCCTTTGAGACTCTTAGTCTGGACCGGCGGTCGATAAGGAAGAGAGCCCTGATACCGAGCTTGGCACGAAAGTGGCAGCTAGCCGGGTAGTTGATAACAACTACAGTTACATGACACACACACAGGCCATGCCAGTTTTTTCTGCATTTCTTTCCATTTCGCGGCGTATTGCGCGAAATTTCGGGTCACGATTGTATCGAGCATTCTTCGATGATGTCAGAATTGTGAGTACAAAAATAAATTTGTGAATGATTCTCACCGTTTATACTTTCCTCTGCCATCGGCTGATTTCCCTCTTGCGCAAAATTAATATTTGTCTTGTATATAATGAGTTCCTTACAAAAGTTTTGATTTTCCAACATTTTATTGATCCAAGTATCTCGCAAAACCCCGGAGATTTGACAAGTCTTCTTTCTTTCTTAAATCCTTCAGAAAAAATATCTATTGAGTTAGTGCCGTACCTATAAAAAAAATTTTAAGTCATATCTGGAAATACATTCAGAAATATTTTTCTGTTTGAATGTTGAAACTAGCAGTGAAAAAAACCCATCTTTGATTACAAAACTGGAAACTACATTAAATGTATGTACGTATGAAATGACTAAAACCTGAAGTTTGAATATGTTTAAGATTTATTAACTTCGTCTTTTCCTGATTATTTTTTTGTTTTTCTGCATCACCCCCCTCTGCCCCTAAAAGTTCTCTATTTCGGAAAAATGTCTTTTTTTTCTATAATGAGGTCTATGATGTGTGTGGGCATAATTTAGATAATATTTTTCTTACAGAATCTCAGAGGTGAATGGAGTGTGCACCGAAGATTGGGGCTTGCCCGAAGATTCTGCAGATGAATATGAGCCGTCTCGTGAGTTACATATTTTAAAATAAAATGTTGATTTTGATATTTACAAATTATTGATTTTTTATCATTGAATTTGTCACAGGTGAAGCTAAATTAAAGTTACCTCCTGCGAGATCTCTTAAGCAATTTCATATTAACTACAGTAGCTACTTCCTTCCATCAGATTTGCATTCACGAAGAGTACGAGATGTGGTTAGGCGAGTGAAGAAAAAAGGCCTTAGAAAAAATTCAACGTCCACCATCGAGGATGGGCAATTCGATGACGCTTAATGTTAGTTTACAAAATTTATCTTGTTACTGACTTTTAAATGTATTTTGCTTTTATGATTGATGGCTATTTTAAAAATGGCTTTTAATTTTATATTTAAAACTTGTTAAATATTTATGCAGACCGATCTTTTTTGAAAGAGATATTATCATGAACAAACTTTCAATTCTTTTAAGCGCTAATACTCCGTATAGGGGTTTATTTAATTTCTTGTTCAAACTTTATAATAATGTTTTAGATATTCAACGTTTATTTTTAAGTTACAGAGAGTTTTCCATATTATAAGTAATTGAAAACTTTCTCCTGCTGAGCTTAATATTATCTTCAGCGAAGATGTACTTTTAAGTTGTAAATGGATAGGTATTCGATACCTTTTAGTAAAAATCCTAGGAGTTAACCACGGAATAATTGAAGTGTACACCTGCTTCTGAATTCTTTTGAATTCTATTGAATTCTTTTAATTTTGTGCGAGAACAAAACTCCTAGTGATTAAACTCTGAAAATAATTGCATGATACGAAAAATATGCTCAATCAGAACACGAAAACTTTATACAATTATTATTTTCGAACAGCGTTTCGATCTAGTGATATTTTTTATCGCATGGTTACGAATAGTATATTGTGTACCTACAGGAGGCATACTCATTCTTTTTACCCGAGCGTGAGTCCTAAGCCTCGTTATTGCAAACTCATACGAGGGTACAAAGATGTTTCCCTCCTTGGTACACAAGATACTTTATGTAACAAAGGTATGACTCACAAGTTTATCACGTCTGGTATTTGAGTTGAGGTTGATGCAGCTACAATCTAGTGTTGGGTAACTCCCGGGATTATACGTTATACGTTATACGTTATTAAAGTTATATTGAATCAATATCTAAAGAATTCAGTAATGATATTTCATTGACAGAGGAGTATCGGTTTGGAAGTTCCCACACTTTACCGGAACTCTTAATAATTAGAAAAAAAAACGTAACCAAGTATAGTTCTAAAGAATTTTTCCGACTCCATTGAATGAAATTGAATCAGATAAAAAGTAAATAGTTTAATCAACTATGATATAGAAATTCGTAAATTAATATCGCAAATTTTAAAAACCTCGTGGTTTAGGTATAGATAGCGCTTTGATGTCTGAGAAAGTGTTCCCGAGAAGATTGGTAACCTCTGGTTTGGGAACTTCCTCGAAGAATTTCCGGGAATATTCCCGCGAATTATCACTCATTATTGTACAGCGCACATGCGCATTCGCTGTCACTCCTAATACGCTAATAAACGCGCAAATCATACCTGCGTTATATAAAAGAGTTTATACGATTCAAAAAGAATAAAGAACACGATATAAGTGAAATAAACCTTTTGTACTTAAATCACATATACCGAAAATTATTTTAGTTATTTAGTTAATAGATATTTCTTGAAATTGTTATTCATTGGAAAAAGTACATTCATTGGGTGGGTTGAAAAGTATGTATAAACTCATACTGATGGCACGACTAGTGTGTATCATGGCTACTTTTAGTTAGGAGTAGCATCTCTTGGAGGGATACACCAAATTTCAGCCAGATCCGTATATTACTTTGTATTCATGCGGTGGTCACTCACAATCGTGATAGTATCTAAACATACTTTGATCCCGTTAGGAGTATACGCCAGATGGACCAGCGATTGCGCTCCCCGCACCTTACTCCGCTAGTCGAAGCTAAAAATGTCCAAAATGGCCAACAGTAACCACGGTAACTGTTCGTTGTTATTGTTTTCACCGGCTTTTGAGGTTTTACCATCTTCTTTCTTCATAAAAACACATTTTTTTATAGAAAACATTACAAAAAACAACTAGAAATGCATCAATAATTATTCTGACAATTATTTATGTACTTCTACTTGTTTTTATTTTATTTTCTGCAATTTATTTTGTTTTTTAAATCCATTATCTGAAAAGTAACCAGGTATTATCGCGATTTTTTGAACGGTCATCTATTATCTTATCTTAGGGATAAGATAATAGTCGCTCTAGCGTCGACTTTGTTGCGACACATCTAAAGCATTGAGTGACCACCGCCTGTTATTCCTAAAAAATGGATTAAAGAAAATTTCGGGTATTGATCAAACCTTATACTTTATAAAGAGCATATTACCTCAGAAGACTAAAATGAAACTTGAGCGGGTACACAAAAATGTCGAAATATCCATGAAGCTTTTAAAATTTACTAATAGCATTTGATAAGTCGGTCTTGAGATTTTAGAATCTCCGGAAATTTTCTAGACTCCGTAAGTAGTTTCGAGCTCAAAGCCCCTTACGGAGTCTGTTTTTTCAAAAAAATACGATAACTGCTAAAAAGTTTAAAGTAAAATAGTGAAGCAACGCCGTAAAAAGATAAATAGGGTTGTGAGTCCATGAAACATTTAATTGAAACATTGAAAGTTTTTTGAAACAATGAAACGTTTCATGGGACCGAAGTTTTTGAAATGTTTGAAAGTTTCATAAACACGTATGCGCTTGCGCTCTCATATCAGGTTGAGGTTAGGTCATGAAACAGTTAAAGGAACCAAACGCAAACTTTCTTATGCCAATAAATTTATTTCTATATCAAATTTGTATTAAAAATATTGAGAAATATAACACCTATAAAAATTAAATAATTCTTTCGAAAGAACGCATTTTATGAAAATAAGCCTAGTAGTTTAAGAAAATAGCATTTTATTAAAATAAAATTTCAAATCATAGTACGCATGCCCGCTTAGATTTTAGTGTTAAATTGAAACATCTAAGTTTTGCAGTAAATGTGCAGTTACCACAGTCAGAATGCATGTACAAAGATCAGTCTCATTATTACTCCGTGGTACCAATTTGTATCCATTATAGAATTTTTCAATTACGAGTTTCCTAATTGCAATATAGGTATTGCTTTGATCCGTCATTTTTGTTGAAGTAAACACGAATCATACTAGAAACTTGTACGCTAGTTTTTTTGAATAAGAATGTGGATCAGAAACTTAGTAATATGGACTTGATAAGCAAATCTGCAATCAGTGGATGCGGAGATTTGTAAAAGTTGACGAACCACGAAATCCCAACTATAGAATTGTGTTCGACTTGGACGCCCTCGTTACCAGGAACGTCTGCTTATGGCGTAATCTCGAAATTCAATTATGACAAACTCAGGACTCAGGCTGACTCTGTCTGATTGTTCAGGGGATGCGCAATGGCGCCTTGGTGGATAATCACGCGTAATAGCAGGACACGTCGAGAGTGCGACAACCAGACACAAATCAGAGCTCGTGCTTCAATTGTCTCCACGAAACAATGCGGATTGAGATATGCTTCTTGAAACGACAAGGCACCCGACATGCTCCCACATTGTGCTTCCTCGGAGGAATTGCCAAACGCCCCGCATTGTATCCCAAGATATTTCGCGGTTTTCATCCCGTCCCACATTGTGCGTCAAAAGACGAATGTGTGCGTTGAAAATTGAAGGGGAGGGAACTGCCTATTCTACCTTAGACGCGTATATTCGCAGCTCCTATGCAAATAATACGTAGTCCGATGAAGGTAAGAATACTAACAATAAAAAATACAGAATGGATAGACTGCGTATACCGACAAAAAAAGTGTTCTCCGGTGCTAGAAAAAAATATTGTTTATAGTACATTTTTGTCCTACCCTCCTTGAAAACAAGCATGTGAAGCAGATAAAAGAAGTTTGTCGCGCACGACCAGATAGGGTCTGGATCGAGAAATTTCTCTGTATCTCTCTTAGTTCTCCTTTTCACCATTTTTCCTTTCCCCTTTCTGATTCCCCTTTTCACTTTTCCCTTTTTAGCTGTTCCTTGTCCCTTTTCCTAATTACCCTTTCACTTTTCCTTCACCCCTTTCTCATTTCCGCCTTGAATTTGTCGTTCCCCTTTCCCATTCGCCTTTACCGTTTCCTTTTCCCTTTTCAATTTCACCCTTTCATTTTTTCCATTCCCCTTCGCCGTTTCCTCATTGCCCTTTTCCTGTCCGCCATTTCCCCTTTCTTCATTTGCCCGTTCCCTTCACGGTTTTTCTTTTTCCTATTCTCCCCTTTCCCTGTTCACGCTTTCCGGTTTCTCATTTTTCCTTCCCTTTTCCTTTCTCCCATTCCCTCGTGCGGTTTCGCTTTCCCCTCCCACTTTTAACGTTTTCCTTTTCATCCTTTCCCCGTTCCCTTCAAACTTTTTCTCTTGTTCTCAATTCTTCTTTTCTACAAAATTTTGGAAAATGTAGAATTTTTTTAAAAAACTTATCACGTGTTGTATTCTCTTCAGCTGATCGAAAAAAAATCTGTTTGACATTACTAGACGTGGAATTTCATAGGCTTTCCAACTGTTTTTTTTAAATGCCCTGTCATCTTTGTTCGCTGAGTTAACGTCGTTCAAAGCCAGCAGTGATTTTTAATAGCGCTTGCGTCAATCGATCTCATAATTTCCGACGGTAGTGTATTTTCGAGGAGCCCAACAATCAGAGACTGAAAATTGACACTGAAAATTCTCAAAAGGATTATTTTTTGACAAAGTTATATCTACGTGATAGGGAGGGGTAGATTTGAGATGTTAAGGGTTGAAGCCCTGAAATCGGAGTGGGTATTTTCAACGAGCCCAAAAATCAAAGACTCCATTGAACTTGGAAAATTCTGAAAAAGATATTTTTTGACAAAGTCATACCTACGTCGTACAGAGGGCTTGATTTTAGACTTTAAGGGTTGGAGCCCTAAAATCAGAGTAGGTATTTTCAACGAACCAAAAAATCAAAGACTCCATTGAACTTGGAAAATTCTGAAGAAGATTATTTTTTAACAAAGTCATATCTACGTGGTACAGAGGGCTTGATTTTAGACATTAAGGGTTCGAGCCCTAAAATCGAAGAAAATTTTTTCAAAGATCCAAAAAATCAAAGACTCCATTGAACTTGGAAAGTTTTAGAAAGATTATTTTTTGAAAAAGTCATATATACGTGGTAGAGAGGGGTTGATTTTAGACGTTAAGGCTTGGAGCCCAAAAATTGGAATGGGTATTTTCGAGTATCCCAAAAATGAGAGACTCCATTGATACTGGAAAATTTTCAAAAAGATTATTTTTGGTCAAAGTCATATCTACGTGGTACAGAGGGCTTGATTTTAGACATTAAGGGTTGGAGCCCTAAAATCGAAGAAGATTTTTTCAAAGATCCAAAAAATCAAAGACTCCATTGAACTTGGAAAGTTTTAGAAAGATTATTTTTTGAAAAAGTCATATATACGTGGTAGAGAGGGGTTGATTTTAGACGTTAAGGCTTGGAGCCCAAAAATTGGAATGGGTATTTTCGAGTATCCCAAAAATGAGAGACTCCATTGATACTGGAAAATTTTCAAAAAGATTATTTTTGGTCAAAGTCATATCTGCGTGGTAGACAGGGGTTCATTTTAGACGTTAAGGGTTGGAGCCCAAAAATCAGAATGGCTATTTTCAAAGAGCAGAAAAATCAGAGACTCCACTTACACTGGAAAATTATCAAAACGATTATTTTTTACCAAAGTCATATCTACGTGGTAGAGAGGGGTTGATTTTTTAGACGGTAATGGTTAGAGCCAAAAAATCGGAATATGTATTTTTGTGAAGCCCAAAAATCGCTCTAACCTTTAAAGTCACGAATCAACTTTTCTATATCGCGTATATATCAATTTGTCAAAAAATAATATTTTTCTGATTTTCGGGCTCTTTAAAAATACCCACTCCAATTTTTAAGCTTCACTCCAATACTTAACGTTTAAAATCAACCCCTCTCTACCACGTATATACCTCCATACCACGACTTTGTCAAAAAATAATCTTTTTGAAAATTTTTTACGTTTAATGGAGTCTTTGATTTTTCGACTCCACGAAAATACCCACCCCGATTTTAGGGCTTTAACCGTTAACGTCTAAAATTTAGGTTTATTTTTTTTACTAGCGGATTAGTGTTTTTGTACATAGTGGTGGTTTTTCTGAATTTTTGTGTGGTGTATTCGAGAGCCCAAAATAAGTCAAAAATCTGATGCATTTTGTGTTTCGCAAATTTTATTTTGCGCATGAGGGTGGTTTTTTGAAAATGGGGGTAGTTTTTATATTTTTTGTGCATTCGGGAGCCCAAAATAAGTCAAAAATCTGATGCATTTTGTGTTTCGCAAATTTTATTTTGCGCATGGGGGTGGTTTTTTGAAAATGGGGGTAGTTTTTATATTTTTTGTGCATTCGGGAGCCCAAAAATTTTGGTGTTCTTTGTTTTTTCCAAATTTGAGTTTTTACATAGGGGGTAGTTTTATTTTTAGTAGGGGTGGTTTTTGGAATTTTTTTGTTGGTTCGTTCAAGATCCCAACAAAATCCCAAAACTCTGATGTATATAGTGGAGATGCTGGCTTGATTCAAGCCAGCACCTCCACTCGAAATTTGAATTTTCATAAAAAGTAGTGGAGTTCCAAAATCGGCAATACAGCCCCAAAAAAGCCCAAAATTCTGGTATAAAGAAATTTGGAAATTTCGTTTTTGGAGGTTTGGTGATGCGCTAGCTTAATGGACTTGATTTTAAGGCTTTATTTGGAACGTTTTGTGTATATATCTCATTTTATCTTCGACTAGCGAATCAAGAATTACGACGAACGATTCATAGGATAGGAAAGGCACCCCTGTGACTGGGCACAAAAGTAATGTTAGGCAAACCACTGACCCTGTCCAGCCTTATGGACAGCCCCTTTAATTGGTCATAGAAATAATTTTGGTCAAACCAAAGTCTTATGGGGGCAAGAAAGCACCCCTTTGACTAGTCACAGAAATAATGTTGGTCAAAGATCTGCCCCTTTCCAACTTCTCATGGGGACGGACAGACACCTATTTTGAGTGGTCACATAAATAATGTTGATAAAATCCCAACCCCTCTCCAACGTCTCTCAATTCAAACTTTCGCTCGCAAAAGCAATAAACATGTAATAAAAGATGTAATTAAATTATAATAATGTACAATAATGTTACGTACTAATGTACTAACAAAGCATCCACTGCCTGAAAAGTATTGGAAGTCGTGTAAAATTTGCTCTCTATAGAAAATGGCTGTTTTTAAGAATCAGAATTTTTTCTTCCCTATAGAGCCTGGAAACAGCTGATGAAATACCTAATGACATTACTTATATGTAACAAAACGTGTATGTTTTAACGTCAAATAAAGAAAGGAAGTAGAGCCTTCTAGAAAGTGCACGTCTAATTGTGACTGTATATATCCATTCTGCGGATTTTCTCCTTTAAGTCAATTCTCTAATGGAAATTAATCGCAGGACGGACCAAGAAAGAAAGCTTTGTTGTACTTTTATTCGTGTAATTTTAAATTTCCTAGAATTCTGTGTATATAAAATGTAATCGTGCAAGATCCAAAGGTCTCTTTACTAACTCCTGACCTATCTGCAATTATCTGGTTAGAAATTTAGGGACTAAAATTTTCCGACTGTCCACACTGTCGTGAGAGCACTTAACAAAAATTATTTACCCCTGAGGACGTTTACATCAATGAAACTCGACATTTCCGTCTGACGCAAGTTTCATGCGATTACTGCTGCTCGCGTGCGAAGTACCGTTTCTGAGATAAAAGGTGCAGATAAAGCAACGTGTAACGGCCTGGAGTATGGCATAAACTTGTGTTTCCATTTAGAGGCGCTCATACCTGTTGGATAAACTCTACGATCCACTAGAAAAAATGTATATGACCATGTTTCATTTCATGTTGTCTTCTAAATTAAAATTAATTAACTATTTTTTCCTTCAGGAGTGAAATACGCATAAACGTGACATCTAAATCCAAATATGAAATTGGATTTTCGAAACTACATCATAATAATTAAACGCCACTACCACTTAAGCCAAGTTACTAAGAAAGTTATATCAAATTGTAATATTAAGCTGTACTTTCTATCAGGTAAAAGGTAAATATTGAAACTAACTAACGTATTTAGTATATTTACACCAAAGGCACAAAAAGTCATATAGACAAATTAAATCGCAATTTGAAATGGACCAAATTGCAATATTAAAATTGCCCAACAGGTAGGGCAAGGAGGGGCAGCGTCGACCAGTTAACAGTCAACGTAATTCTCGTTTCGAGTGCTACATTATTATATATTGTATTTCTTTAAGTATTTCTAACAAGCTATTATATATATATATATATATATATATATATATATATATATATATATATTTATTTATTTATTTATTT
>JAAAKG020095802.1:0-16104 GCA_010014905.2 Druon quercuslanigerum
AACGCAAGTGGTAAGTATTTTGTAATAGCGTCGGCTCAAAGCATGTGGACTCACAGCACTTGACATGCAGAGCGTACAGCGTTAAAAAGCTTAAAAGACTGTGTTTACGCATGTGCAAAATCGGAGCAGTCTGCAGTGTGTGGTGCGTGCCGGGTACAGGAAGAAGATACAATTCAATTATTTTAGTGCCTTTGTACCTTTCAAGTTCATTTTTGTTTCATTTACTTTGAAATTTTATTTAATTATTGTTTTCCTAATTCAGCTTTAGTTTAAAAATGTTATGGTTAAATATTAATGTAGTCAAAATTTAATATCAAATGAGCACATGTATTGAAATATCTTAAAAAGTTTACTTAGAGGAAAGGAAAACAAATTATATAGTTTTAAATTAAAATAGTTATGGCATAGAATGGTGCTCTTTTTATCTATAGTTGATGTTTGCAACCGTTGACATACCGAAATTGGTATTCGATGTGCTGCAAAATTCGATAATGTCTGACGTTACATTCGCGAGCGTCTCGCGTTCAATATGTGGAACGAACTGCATCATTCTTAATTTGTATTAATCTTATGGGTTCCACTAAAATAAAATTTTATTAAATAAATTCTGAAAGATACAACAAACGTCACTTTTTTGGGGCATTCGCGATACAAATACGGCCTTGTGCTTCATCAAAATTCACCCAACGAAAATACTCTCGACCAATCAGCTTTGTCTTGAACGAGACAAGTCTACATCTCATATCTTTTTTCTCTCTCTAGAGCCCATTTTCGTTCTCCCTACATCGTTATCGGTCCATTTCTATATGTCAATGGTCACATAGCAGAAAATGAACAGCCAATTATAGAAAATCTTTGGCTTTCCTTTCATCTTATAGGTGTTCCGTAATTGGCTGTTTGTTCTCTGCTTTTCGGCTTACGCGCGGAAGCCCACGTGGATCCCACGTCTTTAGATTATCCAGAACTCTAACAAATGCAACTACATAACTTAGATATCACAAATATACAAGCAGCGCGAACTGTTAGGAAAAAAAACCTAAATTATGATTTTTGAAAAAAATCGACTCTTCGATTCTTAGGGCAAAGAATCGAGTGAAAAAATCGATTTTTTTCAAGGGAATCGATTTTTTGAAGAATCGAATCGGAATCGAACATCCCTAGTCCAAAACGACATTCATTCACAGATTGTCAGAGTGTATGCAACGTGTCTGCCTCTGGCGAAAAGAGCAGCAATACCACTCTGAGGCGATTCTAGAACGCTTTTTCCTGTACGTGCCTTTTAGCTTTTTAATACTGTAAGCGCTGCATTTCAACTGCTGCAGGTCCACATGCGTTTAGCCGACTCTATTACAAATTACTTACCACTGGCATTATACAGTTTAACTCTGCTAGTCAAGAATCCACTCAACGACGACGGTTGTAATTTACAATTCATGCGATTCTGATCTCAGCGAACGATGACGGTCCTTGCGGGTGCTTAACCCGCGCCTGTCCAAATCTCTCTCTCTCTCTCACACCATCTCTCTCACTCCCACCCCCTCTCTGGATCTGTGTGTGTGCGTGTGTGGGTGCGCAATTAAAATTTTGTCATAAGGACAACCGTAGGATTTCGCCGGGTGTGGGCGCTAATCTGAAAAACTGCAGCCGACCAAACGTTGGTTTAGTTTTGCGGTTCACATCGGCCTAACCTCTCGCTGCATTATACAAACAACAATTGATCGTCCAAAGGTCGGATTCTTCGGAGAAATGTCTACGAAGCTCGTCATCCATTTCAGCCAGATATTTAGGCTTGGGAGAAACGTGGACGTTAATGTTTCTCCGAATCATAAAGCATCGCTCGTCCTCTATCGGATGCCTGCCCGCGGTTGATCTTAGTGTCACCTCTCTTTCTCTGTTGCCGGCTGGTAAAGGCTGTGGTAGAGTAGGCGCTCCGCTTACATAGCCCCTTTTTTAGAGTATTTCGGAATGGTTTCGCAGACATTGATAAGAAAAGTGCGATAGCTCTGGGTGTTTCTCGCAATAACAGAGCACGCAGTCGTGCCATGTAACCCCTAAGATTCCGCCGATCCATCACAATGACTCTATCTTCATTGGCTCCCGCAGCTTTAGGATAGTCCGCATTGTTGGCCCACCCACTGTCGGGAGCCCTGCGCGTTCTATTGCTTTGACCCGCACTTACTAAAACTATGTTTGATGTTATCATTGTTCTTCTCAAGAGAAGCTAGGGAAAGGGGTTCGGCCGTCCTTGTAGAGCCCCGAATGCAAGGATAAGGCTGCGTTAGAGGTCGCCCGGTATCCCAGAGTCACCGTTCTAGACACCTCACCCAGATGCCATTCAGCCTTCAACACGGTTTTCACAACTCTGTTTGGGGGATAATTCCTTCAGGACCACCCCTGGACAATTCTCCGCGACTGCCTATTAATTTTTATAACCTTATTCAGCAGAGACCCTTGGTAAAGGAACCCTCTATCCACAACCCGAGGACGCGTTTGGTGGCTTTTTCATTATGCCCTTCAGTTTGATACTAGAGGAATCAATCTGATACCCCGACACTGAAACTAAAACCCGGCTCTGGTGTAGTTTAATTTTTAAGCATAAGAGGCGAATTTTTAACAAAAAAGTTGAATTTTTAAGTAGATAATTCATCTTTTAACTTAAAAAGATGATTCTTCGACGAAATAATCAAATTTTTGAACAAAAAAGTATTAATTCCTATAAAAAAGTTGAATTTTCAACCAAATAGCTAAATTTTCAAGTCAAAAAGGCGAATCTTTTAAAAGACACTTAAGTTTTCAACCAAGAAAGGTGAATTTTAAACAAAGAAGAATTTGCAACCTAAAAATTAAATTTTCAATTTAAAAAATATATTTTTTAAAAAAGTAGTTGAATTTTCAACAAAATAATAAAATTGTTAACCAAATAGTAAAATTATTAAACAAAACAAATTAACTCTGAACCTTAAATATAATAGTAGACTTTTCAATTAAATAGAATTAACTTTGAAAGTTAAAAGATGACTTTTCTATCAGAAGATGAATTTTCAATACAAGACGACGGATTTTCGGTGCAGAAAGGCGATTGTCCAACAAAGAGTAGAATTTTCGAACGTAAAAAATTACTTTTTAAGAAAATCGATAAATTTACAACAAATTAATGAAACTTTCCACCCAATAGTAGAATATTTAACTAAAAGAGATGAACTCTGAAAATGAATTTTTAATACAAAAGGACAAATTATCTATTGAAAAAGACGAATTTTCAACAACACTGTTGAATTTTCGACAAAAAAATTATTTTGAAATCAAAAACATAATAGTAGAGTTTGTAATTAAAAAGAATTAACCTTCATTCCAAAAATAATTGGCTTGTCCTATTGGTTTCTGTTAATGTAGTAGATGAATTCTTTAAATCGGGGGAAAATGTGGGAATAGGGGAATAAATGTAAAGTTTATTATTTAATAAATCGCAGTGAAAATGCTACGAAAGGAAGCAACTGATGCTATTTCAGAATATAAATTGTGACCATTTGTCAATCGTACTTTTGAAGAGATTATCGTTTTTGACACAGCATCTAAAATATAGATTTAGGATTTTCGATAGGAAATCAAACATTTCAATATGTGCTCTATTTGATAACATTAAGGTAGGTAACAATGAGCACATTTCCACAAATCCAAAAATTTACGGTTTAAA
The DNA here is from genome assembly GCA_010014905.2 of Druon quercuslanigerum. Lineage (NCBI taxonomy): Eukaryota > Metazoa > Arthropoda > Insecta > Hymenoptera > Cynipidae > Druon > Druon quercuslanigerum. The sequence goes on from JAAAKG020095802.1 coordinate 3,695, forward strand.
ATTCAAGAATAATTCCCGGTTTCAAGGTAGTGGCCACCCTAAAATACTTTTGTAGACGCATGATCCTCACCTAATAATATTTATTGTGTATTATTATTATTTTAAGTTTTCCTCACCTTTTCTAGCCATGGCACGATGCATTCTTTGTGAAACGAATGTTTACAAGGCATAGTTTTGGAAATTGTGCCAATTTCAAATTCTTTTAAGCACACTGGACATTGTTTGTTTGGTTCAGTGATTTCAGTTTCTTTCAAACATTCAACGGCCACTTTTGAGGCTGGAGGAGGAAGCCTTTCAGTCTGGCCTGTTAAGTCCCACATTCCAAAATCTCTCAGGAAACGAGCCATGTGTATTAAATGATTTGGAGTCTCGCCATCATTCAACGGCGTCCAGCCCATTTCAGTAAAATAGTCGGACATTCTACACAAATGAAATAAAAATTACATACTTATAGAGGCAAGTTTTCTTCCTTTCAAGGAAGCTTATAAATTAAAGAAATCTTGTATATAGGTTTCGGATCGACCAGAAAACTTAAACAAAGACATATTTTTATAAAAAAAAGTCGCATGAAATGTCGAAAAAAATCCCAAAGGAGCCGCATGAAATTTTTAAAGATCATCAAAAAAACAGCAATTTTAGAATCTCGAACGTCTGCTAGAACTTACCTAAATTTTTAAATTATAACTATAAAGTTATTTGAAATTAAAAAAACAGCAGAGAATATAGCGATCCAATTTGGGCAATACGCTCTCTTTTCTGGATTTTTTTCTATTACAGGCATTTTTTAGTTAAATTTGAACGTCGGACGTTAACAAACAACAGAAATTTTATTCATTTTGAATTTCATTTCTTAAATTTTAAAGTTTTGTCGATTTAAAGTTTTGAAAATTAGCATACTTTTAAAGTTCTTATTTTTTATAAATGCTAAATTCTTGCATTCTTGCATTCCATTCTATACTCATATCCATTTTTATAGTAATTCTTATTAATTATGAGGGATTTTTAATTTATCATTATTAATACAAATTATTTAATTATCAAAGTTTGAACGCTTTGGAGCTTTAAAATAAAATAGATTTTATAAGTAATTCTAAACGCTGTAAATTCGAAATTGTATGTTTGTAAACGCTTTCAATTTCATGTTATTATATATCGAATGTAGCTGAAGTTCTGGGAATTCAAGTAATCGAATTTAGAATTGATTTCTTTGCAAAACAGGAACAGTCTAAAATATTAGTTCGTAAAATTATAAAAGAACCTTTACCTCATGCATATTCTTACTTTTCCATTTATTTAATTTCAATTAACAAAATATTTTTTAAATTAAAGTTAAATGAATCATTGCGATTCGAACGCTTAGAACCTTAAGTACATACATTTACAGCACTTCAAACTAAAAATTACCCTACTATTAGGACTTCAAATTTTAAGACTGTATAATTGAAATATGAAATTCTTCATTTTTAATAATTGCATTTGAAATTAATTAATTTGACACACTTTCAACCTGAAAATGGAAACTTTGAATATGGATTCACGCAATTAGAAATTATTCAATTTTAAATGCTTTAATTTAAAATTGTCTAATTAAAAAGCTCCAATGAGGGACTATTCATTGTTTAATGTTCACAATTAAAACGATCCAATTTTGATTCGTTTTGAATTTTAATTTAAAAATTATCGGTAAGATTAAAATTAAAACTAAGTACCCAGATATTGAGAAAAAACGCAAAAAAGTAGATTTAGCTTTAACATAGGAGCAAATATTGATAAGTTATAATTTTTTGAAACAACGACTTGTTAAATTTCATTAATTGTCACATCGCTCTGACTAAAACTTTTTAAACAAGTTAAAACCCCCGGTAAAATCGCGACTTTCTGGCTCTATTCTAGGAGAAACTTGTTGTAAACAAAAAGAAATTGTTTAAATAATGTACGTAAACATATAATCATCAGTAGGAAGTAATAATTTATGTAACTGAAACAACGCGCATAAAAAAAAACCGAATTTTTTACTTATGTAGTTTTTTTAGATCCTGTAAAACACATGTATGGGTGTGAGATTTACATAGATATTTAGCTAATTATGAATATCTCGGTTCACCTAATATTGACGATTCTGAATTAAATTTACAAATACGTATTTTTTCTTATGGGAAATACGTGTTAAACTACATGGGGCTTGCGGAACCTTGATGCTCATATATTTTTTTAAACGCACTTGTTTGGTATATTCGAATAAATTTGGGGGCGAGATGCATAAATTTTTTTAAAAATACTACTAACCCTACTGACCAGTTTGTATGTCGCCTATTAATGATTCGGCAAAAAAAGTGTTTCATTATCCGAAATGTCTAAAGGGTCAAAGGTTAGGTGAATTGTAAATTTTAAGAACAAATGAATAATGTTGACTCTTCATGGCAGTATTAGTTAAATTTAATAATAATTTCAAAAAATGTAACAAATGCGTTTTTAATTCTCGAATTTCTCATATCATTGTCGAAGCATAAAAACTACAAAATCACGAAGAAACATTTGTAGGTTATGTTCAATGACAGTGACATATATCAACAGCTTCAAAATTCTGTCCTTCTTCGCATTCAAACTCATACAAAAATATCTAAAGATTAAATTAAATTATGAAATGTCACATAAACTTACTTCTTTATCGAAAACTATATTTATTTTATTTATTTCCCAGAAGACGTTTTCGTCTTTCTACAGATCCTACAGTTCCCCCACTTGTAAACAGAATCAGCTGATTGCGCAAGCAGAAGCGCGAGTGGTACGCGGTAATGAAAATCATGTTATATACTCAACAATTTTCTCAAAACTTTAATAATTTCAAACTAAAAAGATGCCAATAAATAATTTTACTGGAGTAAGAGGTTCATGATCTTCCATTTGGCTGCTCAATATCGCTGCTGATGAAAAGGTATAAACAGTTTGTCGACTCTAATTCTCGAGTCTCACATTGAGGCAGTCTTAAATCACAACTTCTTTCATTTGCAGTTCAATGATAATCTTGACCTCAGTGAAGGTGAAATCAGACGTGCCAGGCTAAAGAATGACCAGGTCTCTGGAGGATAAACGAAAACTTTCTTCTGGATGACACCTGACGACATAACCTCTCGAGACTTTTTCAGGAACGATCAAATCTCTAGTGGCTCAAAAGGGATAATTTTTCGTTCAAAATTATGACATAACATTAGCTTCCTTCCGTAGGCTTCCAGAATGACTAGTGTAATGGATCTAATGAATTTAGATTCAACATTTTTGTATATCGGAGCACAAGTGAACGAGGTTATTTTCTACTGGTGGTGGTACATGATTGAAATCTCTTGGCAGCTTCTGATAGCTTTTACTGCTTATCTTTGCACTTGTATATTTCTTTATGTGCTTTTAAAACAAGTCAATCATAAAGCATGGCAGATACCAGGTCCACCGAACCGATTATTGCTGGTAACAGCTCATCCAGATGACGAGGTCATGTTCTTCGGACCTCTGATTTACTGGATTGTTCGGCTCAAAGCGAGCGAGATTTATATTCTTTGTTTTACCATGGGTAAGTAATAGGATGGTTCCAAAATATTTTTTTTCCATTTTTCTGTCGCCATCGTGTAACTACATGTTTCTCTAAGATAGAAATAGACCCAAAAATGTTGATACATTGAAAAAAATGTTTAGAGGTCGCTCAAAGCTCTTCCATCCCGAAAAGGGTGGCTCTATGAGTTATCATTTTTAAATGACAGATATCTTAAAGTTATAAACAGTCGGGCTACTTTTTTCGAAGCCCTGGTGGCGCCGAGTCACTTTCTTATCATACAGAACATTTTTCCAGTTATGAGCCATCCATAAACTATTTTACATATGTTGGGCTTTTTTACCTCAACCTCTTCGAAAAATAATTAGTTACTAAAATCTTTTTAATAAGATTAATGTAGATAAACTGTTGAATTTAACCAAAAAAGATTGTCTACCCGAAGAGATGAATTTTCAAAACAAAAAAACGAATAAAAAAAAACATTAATTTTTAACCGAACAGTTGCATTAACAACCAAATAGATAAACTTTCCAGTAAAAGAGACGAATTTTCTAAACAAATTGTTAAAGATTTAACTAAATGGTATAATTTTCAAGCCAAAAAGACGAATTTTTTCGAAGACAGTTACATTTTTAATAAAAAAACTTACTTTCCAAACAAGAATGCTAACTTTTTCAACAAAGGGAAAGGAATTTTCAGTCCAAAAGGATGAACTTTTAACAGCACAGTTGATTTTTTGATTTAAAAAATGATGACTAAAAAAATATTTAAATTTTTCAAAAAAAATTAGATTTTTAACAAAATAGTTGAGTTTCTAACCAAATTGTTAAATTTGCTGCTTACAAAGATACCTTTTTAATTAAATTGTCGAAGTTTTTAAACAAAAGCGTAGAATTCAATCAAATATTTGTATTTTTAAGACAAAAAGACCATTTTTAGGACACAGTTAGATTTTCATAAAAAGAGTTAATTTTCAACGAAAAAATATGACTTTTCTACCACGAATGATCAATTTTCCACAAAAGAGTAAAGTTTTTAAGCTGAAAAATCGAATGTTTTAGAAAGTAGTAGACTTTCGAATAGGACAAAGTGAATTATTAACAATATAGTTGAGTTCTCAACTAAAAAGTTAACCTTTCAACATATTTAAAAAGAAATCGGAAACCACGAAAATCTTACTTTTTCCGTGAATCTGACGTTGACAAACCCTAACTAATTTTTTCAAAAGCTAAAAAAAATTAGGAGTATTTTCTCACCCAGGGAAAGAATCTGTCGCAAACACAATAATAATTTTATTTTTACATGTAGTAACAATTATAATCTTTTTTTGTTGCCATTTTTTCTCCAGAGCACATCTTTGACTCTCAATCGCAAACGAAAAAAATACTATTTTTAATCAATTTCATCATATAAATGATCAATTAATATTCAGTATTATACGTGGTGAAAATATAATAAAAATGACCAGTAAGCAATTATTTCAAAAGAATTGATTAAAAATAATAACTTCTGGTTTGGCAAGGATCTGATAGTTGAAGTTATGTTCTAAAAAATTATAATATATAAAATAACTTTATTTGTTATTACATGAAAAAATGAACATTTCTAATTTTTGTTGATTTTTCACAGCCACATTCTGAGGGGAATACATATAACCATTTACTTAAACGCCCCTGTGGAATTAGAATTTGTATGGTCTGTACAGGCCTTAAATATTTTTTAGAGTAGAAAAATCATTTATAGCCTCAATATATGTGTGATTGAAAAATGAAATACTCATGAAAGCATTATTTTCAACATAAAAATGCTTGAAGCGACCTCTAGATATTTTGTATAATGGAAAATGAAAAATATTTATTTGGACCACCCAAATAAGTAGTCTACAAAATCATTATTTTCCTTCAAATTTACTTATTCAGAAATACTTCCAAAACTTGTGTGAATTGAAATCAGGGCTGCAACAGAAATCCGGATTCAAAAGCTCATCAATTTTCCAATTCAATTTTATTCCATTTTGTCACAACTTCTTGTATGATTATTAATGAATACAGCCTTCAAGGGCTAAGAAAACCCAGCGTTTTTTTACTTTACCTTTTTTTCTAGATTCGTCCTATCGCAGCTGGGCCGGGAAATAATCAGGAATTTGTTTAGACTGAGAAAAACCGGAGGCCGGCATTAAATTTATTTTCTGACCGAGAATTTCACAAATTTTTAGAAGAATGATCTATCCAGTCACTGGAAATATCGCAAATTTCGTATAACATGATATAATGCATTATATAGAATAAGCTGGATTTCCAGTTTTTAAAATAATTTTACTGAATTTGTTTAAATTTATGCAAGTCACGGATTTTAACATAAAAATGGAACTGTCTCAATTCGAAAGCTGCAGTAGTTAAATAAATGTAGACATTCGATTGCAACTTTATATAGAATTTCACTCTTAAAATTTAAATTTTATTCAAATTTCATTTCAATCTAAAATATTCCCTTTTTAACCCATTCAATATTGAAATTTATTAATTGAAAAAAAATAATTTTTAATTTTTAGTAATACTTTATTGTTAATTTAAAATAAGCAATTTTAAATAAAATATTCAAAACCACACATTTTGAATCTAAATTGTTTGAAATAGAAAACCTTGAATCGTTAAACTGGCAGAATGCTAAAATTAAACTTTGAACTTTACAACTGAAATCGTTATTTTTCTTAAATTTATTACTTGTACGTGTTGGTGTTAAATTTGAATGTATAAATAAAAATTTAACAATTATCAATTTGAAAGAACATGATATAAAATGAGCTTCTAATTTAAAAAGTGTTTAGTAAAAGAAAAAGTATATATATATATATGTAACGCAGATTTATATTTTTCAACCAAAGATCATTGAACTGTACAATTTATAAATTGAAACAAAATTATTTTACAGTTCAACAGCCCTTAATTTAAAATTGATAAATTGAAAAGTCTTAAAAGCTTCTTATTTATACGTGTACATTATTGATCGTTCAAATTACAAATTTCTGAATTAAACCTTCTTTAAGCTTCAATTTTAAAAGTTTAAAATTCAAAAGAGTTCCACTTTGAGTGCTTTAATTTGCTGTCCAGCTTTTATTACTTCAAATGAAAAAAATGTCAATTTTGAGAGCTCGATTTTTTTCATTTCAAGATACAAAAAAGTGAAAGGAACAAAGTTATTTCTTTTCAAGAACTCAAGAAAAAAATTCTCTTGGCAATTTGTTTGTTATCTCAAGTTATTTTCGATATGTTTGCGAAAATAGGTTTAATATCCTTTAAGATTATTTTTTTCTTACCAGTAAAATTGCAGTGTGGTAAGAATCCAATGACTTAATTTATTAATTTTAAGAACGTTTTAGTGGAAGTATAATGAAGTTAGAAAAAATTGAGAGGAGCGATTATTTAAAAAGTACCAGCATCAAAGAAAAGAGTTTGATGTAATAGTTATTGAAACTGTTGAATTATGTTCTTCTTTACTTTTTATGGCATCGCACAATTGTACGTTTGAGAAAAATACAATATGAAATTGAGATAAAATCAAAGGATTTTGTACACAATTTTCGCAAAAATCTCGAAGAAAATACAAGGTAGAAGAAAGTGGAGAGACTTTAAAAAAAAATTGTTCAGTAAAACTATTTTATTTTAGTTTCAGTTTTTTCATATCTTGCATAATTTTGTCAAAAAAGTATGAATTTTTATTTTCAAAAAAAAAAGATTTTCTCCCCACCTTGTTTAAATTATGACGAATCTAAATTAAATTGAGAGAAAAAACCTCGGGGTTTATGAGTAAATTGACTTTGAATATTTTCTGAAAAACCGTGGCCAGTTTGTTAATTTTGACGTTTTTCGAAAGTTTCTAACGGATTTCGAATTTAAAAATTGAAATACTCATAACTTTGTCAGCAAAATTTTTTTTGAAAATCGATAAGATACGTGTCCTCTTTATCGCGTATGAAACTAATCATTTGAACAAAGATGGCCTTCCCAATATGAAAATATTTCAGTTTAAAATTTTTTTTAGAAGATTTTTGCCAATTTTATTTTAAATCCCGTGCAATTTTTTCCATGTTTAAAGATTAAGGGTTTTCTTGTTTTAGTTTATCCAGTTTTTTGCACTCCTTTAAAAATCAGAATAAAATTTAAAAAATGGTAAAGTTATTTTAATTGTTTGAAAATAAAAAAAGTCTCAAAAAGCCTCGGATTTGTTTAGAAATATTATTTACTAATAGTGTCTGATTTTTTTCAAGTTTTTTTTAAATATTCGACTTACCATCAATTTTAAACCTGGGTTGTATTTGTCTTTTTAGATCAACCAAATTCTATTTTTTCTTACTGTTCTTGCATTTATTGCATTTTACTGTTATTTTTTACTTCAATTTAGACAGTTTTTATTTTTAATGGGCATTCAAAAAACTGAAATAGCCTAACCGTTTTTAATGTTTCTTTTTTTTCTTATCGGTTTTAGATGAGTGAAAAAATCTTGACAAACTGAAACAAAAAAACCCTTAATATCAAAATTTGCTTGAATGGCACGGTTTTTAAAATAAAATTGTGAAAAAACTCATTTACCCTAAAATTTTTTAAATTTTCGTAAAGAATGTCGCAATTTTAATTATTAAAAATGCTAAACATTTCACGCGCTGGCCTTCATAATTTGAAATGGATTAGGTCACGTATCATACTAAAAATAGTACTAAAATAATCATTATTACTTGTAGCAACCCTACAAACGGTTTACCTTAGATTTCAATTTACGAAGCTTGGAAATTAAAACAAAAAATTTCAGATAAATATAGTTTTATATTTTTATAAATATTATTTCATTGCATGTATTTTATATGAATAATCCTTTTCAGGTGGAAGTAGGGAAAGGAAGGAAGAGCTTTGGGCATGTGCAAAAAAAATGGGTATACCTGAAGCTAATATTACTATTCTAATGTGAGTTATGGAACCCAGTGTTAGTATTTCTGTACCTTGCTTTCACAAAAGCATTAAATTTTACTAATTTCCTTGCTAGCTCATTTCCAAATTTGTATAGGTTTGCAAAACGAAAATAGTCTATTAAAACATTAGTACAACTGCTTTTAAACATTTTTATTTTGCAAACATTATAATATATGTAATCATTTTGAACTAGTACTTACATTACGAAGAGTTGATCATTCGACTTCTTAGTGTATAGCAGATTTCAAGATTTTAAAGAAGTGAACAGATTTCAGAAATATTTCAAAGATTTTACAGATATTTCACAATTATTTCAAGGAATTTTACAAAGATTTCAAATATTTGAAACGATTTCAATCATTTAAAAATATTTCAGTAGATTGCAAATATTTCAGAAATATTGGAAAGATTCAAAACGATTTTGAAGATTTCAGTAACTTCAAAATATTTTAGAAAATTTCACAAATATTTCAGAAAAAAAAATCCAAAGATTTCACGATGGCTCGTGCCCTAATTTTCAATGTGACTAAACCCTTTTTATGAAAACTATGCTATAGTGGGTCACACCAAATTTATAAATTTAGACTTCGAAGTTCTACTTAAAATTTTTTTAATTGTTTTTTTTTTGCGCGAGGCTACTTTTTTAATACTTTTTTCAATCTAAAGGTTTAGAAAATATCTGAAAGAAAAGAAGTCAATAGAAATAGAATAGTCAATGGGTTTCTTAAAAAATTTCAAAATAAGAAGGTGTATTAGGGTTGGTCGAATAAAAAAATTTATGGAAATCTAAATTAAAACAATTTTCAGATATTTAATACCTCTGTAAGCATAAAAAAATTGAATTAAACAAAAAATCTAAGTATATCAGAATTGTTAGCACATTTTGCTCACGCGTAAATGGAAGTCATTCTTTATTTCACACCAAATTAGATATGCTTTTTTAGGGTCCTAATTAGGGCAAATAAAAAAAATCAACTTTAAAAGCAATCACGGTCCAGATTAACATATTTTTCTAAACCATGAAACTGTTTCTGTATCAATTTAAGGCCGAAAATACAACATTATGTGCTTTCGAAAGTGGCTAGTGCTGAAAAGGTGTCAAAGTTTATTACAAATAAAAAGCTAATGACTTTGATATTAAAAATGGTCATACGGTGTCGCAATAAGGTTGGAAATTTTATAAATTTCCCTATGGGTACACAAATTATGGTAATTTTTTGCATATACCGTTTTTTGGTATAAACTGATAGTTAAAAATATATAACTTTCTTTTAAGTTATAATTTTTAAGATTTGGTTTATTCTTGTTAAATTTTTTAACAAAATTGAGTACCTTATACGACATTCCTTTAGATTTTTCTGAAGAATCTTTTTCTTATAAAAGCTGTTTAAAAGTCATTAACTACTAAATTTAGTGTTGCCGCCGAGCGAGAAATCCCGAGGAACGATACGAGACGGGACGAGACACTTGCTTGTCTCGGTATTTCTCGTCTCGTTTTGCCTCGTCTCATTCTTCCTCGTCTCGTGGCGTCCATCCTCGTTTCTTGCCTCTGTTTTACCGAGGAATGGGACGGATGTGCGCTAGCAGAGAGAACAGCTCGCGGGAGCATTCTTTTGCCACTCCGACACGCTAATGCTAATTAGCGTTCTTTATTGTATACTTAAAGTCAAAATATGAACACGTATTATATTTTTTTGTCCATTACTGATTAATTTGATATCAAACGCGACTATGTTTTGATTTTTACAAAGATTTAACTTCACTGTGTTAGTATGTTATGTTGTTATTGTTAAACATTTATTCTGCGAATCATAATAGTGGAATATATGAAATAGAAATTCGAAAATATATGCATATTTCTATGTCCCTTGGAGTTTAAAGAATTTAACACTAATTAAATTATTTATGTGTTAAAGTAGAATTTAAAAATCATATGATGATAACACAAGACTCTTCGTTACAGAACATTTTGTTCTCGAGACTTAGAAATGAGTGAACATTGTTTTTAATCTACTAGTAGACTTTTTTAATTATATATTTTCGGATTATTTGTTTTATCCTCATACATTTGCTATAAAACAAGATATTTTTTTATTTGTAAAAACGTTTGGAGCATAATTTGTAGCCGAAATGTTTAAAGCTGCTGTTTTGTCCAAAGAAAGCAAATAGACAGAAAACATTTTCCAACGGTATTATCCTTATTAGAGAAAATACTGCAGAAAGTACGAGAACTGCAATAATTACAATGAAACTATGCGCAGTTCATTTACTGTTTTGCAGGAGCCTTTACCTTTGAGTTCTTAGTTATTTATTTTTGTATAAACACGATTCTATAATCTTTTTTTAATTAATACACATCACGTTTCGGCACCGTCAAAACAATCTACATAATTTCATATTTATAATATAAAAATGTACTGACATTTTTATAATGTCATGGGAAATATGAAAATTGTTCAATAGTAATTATTTATTTGAAAAAGACGATGGCAATTGCTAAACAGTAACAATAATACGTAAAAATGTAGATTTTTTATTTTTGGGCTATATTTGGGGCGTTGTGGGGAGGGAGACAGAGGAAAGACTAGACGGTACGATGAAGGAAGTGACGAGACAAACCGAGGAATGGGCCCAGGAAAACGAAACGAAACTGAGGAATGAACGAGAGGAAAGCGATCCAGGCTCGGTATTTCTCAACTCGGACGGCATCACTAACTAAATTCACAAATTTTTAACAAATATAAATGTAGCATCGAAAAAAAAATATTTAGAGATTTAAGGAAACTATGCCCTACTTGTTCAGTGCCAATAAAGAAATGTCACAGACAAATCTGAAAAACAATTAAAGAAAATTAATGAAATCTTTCAAAATATCATTTTTGGAAATTTAAAAAAATTGTAACATAACAAAAGTTATATTTTTATGCTTTTATTAGCATTTAATGTTTAAATGTAGAACATCTCTCAACTTAATAGATAGGTGCTTTAAAATATAGGCATCTGAATTCTTCTTGGTTTGATCCACAATTAAAAAAATTTATAATTGACTGCGAGTGTGAACGCCCAGCACGAACTCGAAATCGAGGCGAAGCCGGACCGACGATTAGCAAAAATATTTATCTTTATTATGTTAAGACATTTTTTTGCATATTCCAATAAATTCAAATAACCAGCTTTAGCATATTCCCCCCTGAATTATTTAAACGGTTATATGAATTATTGGTTATTTTTTATTTTATTAATTTATTTTATTTTATTATTGGTATTGGTTAAATAAAATTTCCTGTTATTTCCGGATCGATGTAGCATCCCTCTATTTACATCATGTTATCCTATTACTAAAAATAACTATTATTTTTAATAATCCATTGAAAATCATTTACAGGTACACAGAGTTACCTGATGATCCTAAGGTACAATGGCCAGAAACTTTAGTGGCAGAGAATATTTTGAATTACATTGAACTCTACAAAATAAATGCTGTTATAACTTTTGATAAGTATGGTGTTAGCAGACATAAAAATCACATTTCTCTTTTCTATGGAATGGCGTCCTTGTGCATAGAGCAAAAAGTTCCATCCTGTTAGTATTGACAACTAAAATAAATAAATAATATTAATTATAAACTCAATTCACAAACTAAATTTTCAATTTGCCATTTTTTCAGACTGTAAATTGTATGTATTAGAAAGTGTAAATATTTTAAGAAAGTATACACAAATCCTGGACCTGCCAATTAGTTTGCTTTCTGCTTCCTATTGGTACATAGTTACGTACGATCAACGACAATACATAAAGGTAACATTTCTTAACTTTAATTATTAATAATTTTAGATGTTAATTTTTTTGTCTACTGGTCTATATCAATATTATTAAAATATTGATAAATCTTAAGATTGTGA